>CAWUFW010010942.1:0-95000 GCA_963921515.1 Calotriton arnoldi
ATGGAATTGTAACAATGCTTACTGTTTTGTCTTTATGCATTATGCTGCTAGTACTGGCACGTGTACTGTGTCTTAGAGCACGATAGTTGAAATATACATTTTAAACTATACTGTGTCTCTTAATACGCACGTTGTGGACAAGTATGAGTGAGTAATGAAAGAGTGTTCTTGCTCCCGCGATTCCTGAAAGGGTCCGTGTTCTGGGATGTCTAATCATTGGTAGCTTCGCGGTAGTACGGAGAACAAATGAGACACTATAGCTAGTCGGATTGGGATTTTGGGCACTAAGGTGGATGGTTGGTACACCACTATACACCGAGGTCCTGTTTTCCTGCGCCTAGTTCTGTATTTGTGCAAGCCGAGACTCGAAATGGTTGCTTGGGTTCCCAAGTCAGCATTTCTGGCAATCATGCCACATCCTCTCCCATTCGATCTCGATGGATCTCCATGCCTTGAACATTGTGAACAGCACTGGTAATGGGTGATGTGTTTCCAGCAATGAATGCAGATTAAGCAGCTAATTTAACACCCTTGTTTCCCCATCTTCCTCTCCCATTTCCAATCCACTGAGGATCGGAGTGGTAAGGGCAGAGGGAGGGGAGACAGCAGCTCACAGGCTGCATTGCTCCTAGCCACAGCATTAAAAACAAGCATTGGCAAAGCCAATAAGTCTCGCCTATATGAGATCTATTGGCTTTGTCAATGTTTTTTTCTCCATGTTGCACAGAGGCAACATGGTGAAAAAATATTGACAAAGCCAATGGGTCCTGTATAGACAAGGCCTAGTGGCTTTGCCAGTGCTTGTTTTCTTTTGCTTTTAGTGCTGCATGAGATTGCATGTGTTTTCTTGCTCTCTCCACTGTTTCCATTGACTGCACTCCTGCTCATCGCCTTTTCCTCGTCAGTGCTTCATTTCACCTCCCAGTCACTGCCCCACCTCCCGTCAGCTGCTGTTCATCTTTTTCTTTCTGAAGCCTGTGTTGAGAGTTATTCACTCTGAGCTTATCTTTTATTATAGCTTTTCACGTTAATTTCACACCTCACCAAAGTAAGTACAGTTGTCCTGTGCCAGGATGCAAAAGTTACGTACTGCAACAAAACAAAATGCTTGAGGGGCAATGTTCATAGCCTTGAGGCAACCTGCTTAATACCAGCACATCTCTTTTCAGTGGCTGCTTCCTTAAAGTTCAATCTGCAGACAGAGACTGCTTCTTGGTGCTTTTTTCTTACCATTATGTGGAATTGTGTCTTTGCACATGTAATTCAGTGTGTTTAGCTACTACCACCAGTTAATACATCAGATGACTCCAAGTGCCATTCAAAGAGCAATGGAGATGACATTGTAACTAGCAGGTGGTGTCTCCCTGCTCCTGAAATTTCTATTTGTAGTCTCAACATTATATATTTGTATTGTAAAATTAAAAGAAAAAGAAATCAACGCTGAGACCCTCCTTCCGGGCTTGGAACTCAGGACCACTAAGTTATGACTTGGTGTGAGCATTCATTTCCTAAGTTATCTGTCCTTCTGCTTACATAGCTGCAATGAAAGTGTTAAATGTGCCATGATTCCGGGCTTCCAGTGGTGCATGGCAAGTGATGGCTGCCATCTAGTATGCTCCGCCCACTTCTGAACCAATTCAATGGGCGTCCATCAGTTTCTCTCTTTTCTGACTCCTTATCTTTCGGGCTTTGGAGCCAGATAAATAGACACGGTCCTGGCAGTAAAACAAATAATACATAAATATTTGTGTTGTGAGAGACCTACTGCAAGATACCTGAAGAATGAAGATATAGGAATTACGGTGAATGTTTAAAACCTTCAAAGGAAGACAGCACATAAAGAAAATGCGTTGCAGTGTGCTATTTTATAAAATATAAAACACCATACATAAATATAAGATGTTAAATACATTCATTCTCCAATCCACGTAATCTACTGCTCTGCATACTTTTAGGCAAACCAAATAAAGCTCCGAAGATTCCATAAAAAGAAGTTGTCCCAGCTAGGACATCATAAACAAATGTTTATTAGATTTGGGTATGAGATCAAAAACATTTTCATCATTTAGGCCCAGTTTTGTCTGGCATACATATAGGATACAGCTTTCAGTGTTTTGATGTGTGCTATGCCTTTATCCCAGCTTCATCTAGGCATCAGCACCAAAAGGATTTTCTTAAAGGAAATTTGATTCTCTGGGGAAATTTGTCAGTTTCGATTGTCTTGCAGTTCCAAACAAGAAATGTATCTTCCAGCAAATGTCCTTTTTGGGACCCTTGTGCCTTTTAAAGGTTAATCAGCAATTTAGCTGGTGCTGTTGGACATCACGCCAGAACAAAATTGCAGATGGTAGGATCATGGCCTTTGCCGGTTTTAAGGATAACTCCATCCTTACTGCTGGTATCGTAATTGCTTCACCGAGGTCTAATGACTACTTAATAATAACATTGGGCCTGCTACATACCCGAGATTGTGATGCCCCTCCACCAGTGGCGTCACTAGGGTTGGTGTCACCCAGTGCGGTAACTCCCGAGTCCGGGGGTGCGGGGGTGCGGACCGCACCGGGGCGGGTGACACCATCACATGGGGTGACACCGTGAGCCTCTGCTTTAAATCGCTACATAATTTATGTAGCGATTTAAAGCAGAGGCTCACGGTGTCACCCCATGTGATGGTGTCACCCGGTGCGGTCCGCACCCCCCACACCCTCCTAGTGACGCCACTGCCCTCCACTCGCCAGACTGAGGACAATAGCTTGGTATTGAAATTATCCTTGCCCCAAATGCCAAATTCAGGGCTTTATATGAAGCTATTACAAAATGTAATATACTAGGTTAGGCCCGATTTATTGTTTAAGGGAGCCTTTTCCATCTCAGTTACCTTTGAGGCCCAGCTAAGGCTGTGCTCAAATAATAATCCCAAGTATCGATATTCATGCACTAGTTCCAGTTTTGTATCTTCTAGCCACCTTCACCTGCAGCTGTGTGAGCTGCCACATGGTTTGCATTCTTTGGAAATTATAACAAACTCTTTATAGATAGTAAATTAAAACCATAACAACTTAAAAACATGTATTTTTAGAACATAATTTTTGTTAAAATATGCACAACCAAGTGACTTGTCAAATCCTAGCGATATTTACACAAGCAATGCAAATTGCTTGGCCCATAGCTGAGTGTCACCATGATAAATTTTTGTGAACTTTACAGATCCACTTAGTATAGGGCAATCCTTGTAAATGAGCAAAAACATAATTTGTCCCCACATGTGTGGAGATGTAATCTACAAAATGAGGAGAGCAGGTAAAACTTATGATCTATTACAAAAGCATATAAAGTGAGAAATGATTTCACGTTTGTAGTGGTATAAACAGAAGACAAAAAAATGCATTTAAAACTGCACTCATTTATGTCATGCTGGTATGTATTTTAATTGAGAACTACAGTTATACTTGTGAACCAATAAGAAAATCCAAGCACACACATGCAGTCCATGGTTGAAGTATAAATTAGATATAATAAGCTTCTTGTTTCATATTTGTAGCTTGTAGTTAAAGATGCTTTATTCTCTGGGCAGACATATGGTGGTTCAGTAGAAGTACATTCTTCATTACAGATAGGCAGCCAACACGTGTTTCGTCCGGAGAGTTCCTCAAGGCTGCAAAACGATATTAAGTCTGCTTTTTGAACTTTAGGCTACCGCCACAGCTTGTCTGAGATATAACCGGGCACCACTTGTCTCAATCCTTATGTTTTAGACCATGTTGTCCTAGTGAGGTTTTGGACCGGAACAACTTTCATTCAATGACAACATAACATTTCTTCACATGCACTTCCCCGTCCTTTATGGCCATTCTACCCTAACTTCCCTGTGTTTGCCCTAAATGATCGTGGATGTAATACTCAACTTTTTCGAATTATTATTTATTTTTTTCTTTCAAATCTTTTTATTGAAACTGTATTATAAAAAACAGTAATAAACATAAAAAGGAGGGGAGAGAGACAAAATGCAAATCAAAAAAGTCCAATCGATCACAGCATTGTTATCCAAAATTTACATTTGTTCTGTGTCTGGTCAATTTGACAATACCACATTCCACGCTGTTGGTAAGTAATAAGCACACTGTATGTGGTCTAAAACTTTTAAACTATATGGCTAAATTGATTGGTTTAATACAGAAGCTATATACTGGTCTAGAAAGACTAAAAGGCCCCTAGAGCAGGGAAGAGGAAGGAGGAAGGGATGGGATCTCACTTTGATGGGAGTGTTGGGAGCTATATACCAAGCCGGTTATGAGTGTCTTCTGTTCGAGCCCCAAAGTTCTTCCGCCCATGAGGGGAGGAGGGCATCCTCAAAGAGGTGTAAGGCCCGAATTTTTGGCGGCTGGAAGCAGGCATATTCTAATTTAGAAAAGTAATCTATCAATGGCTGCCATGTGCTTGCAAACTTGTTCTTACGGGGGGCTATCCGTGCTGTGAGAAGTTCCATTGCCATGGTGTGCCACAAACGGGTGAACCATAAAGCTACTGGGGGAGTGTCTGCCCTCTTCCAATGCACCGCTATTATCTGTTTGGCTGCGCCGAGCATGTGTGATATTATACGCCAGTCTGCTGTGTCATGGCAAGGAGAGTCGTAGGTTTAAGACCCAAAATAATTACCGTTGGGGTCTCAGGTATAGGGTAGCCAATCACTTTTTTAATATGGCTAAGGATCTCCTTCCAATAGGTGGTCAACAATGGACAAAACCACCAAATGTGGAGGAAATCCCCAATTGCACTCTTGCAATGCCAGCAAATGAGCGAGGTGTTAGGAAACATTTTGTGGACCTTTTGAGGAGTGTAATACCATTGTGTCATGACCTTATAAGCAATCTCCCTCTGGGACATTCTTTTAAAGAATTTCGGTATGTCCCGCCAAAGCTGTTCCCATTGCTTAGGGTTGATTTCATCTGTACTAGTGGATTGCCAATGCAACTGGTAGGTATGGGGTGTGACCTTGGAGGAGTGTTGGAGTACTTGGTATGTGCGGGATATCAATCCTCTAGATCCGTAATATGTGTGGACTAACGACTCAAATGATATGAATGGTCGAGTTGCCCCTTGGATAGTAGACGGTGTCTGTAGCCAGTGTTTGAGTTGAAGATATTGCCATCTCGCGACTTCCGGGAGGCGGAATTCCTGTCTGCACTGCTCAAAAGTCTTAAAGGAATCTCCCTCAAAGAGATCTTTAATTATCCGGCACTCAACCTCTGCCCATGCTGAAAAGGAATGGGGCTGCAGTGCTGGTTGGAAGTTTGGATTATGTGCAATAGGAGTATTAGGGGAAAGGAAAGAGGTGAGGCCTTTAGAAAGAGCAATTTTATCCCAGATTTCCAATACCGTTTTTGTAGGTGTAGCTATATATGCGCTGCGTGGCCGGGCCCCTCTTGCAAGCCACGCAAGTTCCCACAGGGGTCTGCATGCCAGTGCTCTGTCCATATGGAACCAGATTTTCTCACTTTCTCTCACCACCCATTTTGAGATATAGCGTAGGTGTGATGCCGAATAATATTACAGCAGATTGGGACATGCCAACCCTCCCCTATCACGTGGAAGCATAAGTAATGTATTGGAGAAGCGAGGTCTTCTCCCTCCCCAAATAAAGGTGGGGAGTTCACATTGTAAATGCATAATTTGACCTTGTGGTATTGATGTGGGTAGTGTTTGAAATAAATATAGTATTTTCGGCAGCACCGACATCTTAACTGCGTTAAGACATCCCAACCATGATATTGGCAAGGACTTCCATGTTCTCAACTCTTCCATGACAGCTTTTTTGTAGTCTTGCCAGTTTGCCTGTACCCATGTGCGCACTGTGGAAGCTAGGTTGAGCCCAAGGTATCTGATTGAGTGTTTAGCCTATTGATACGGGACCAGGGATTGAAGTGCCGGGATCTCTGTTGCGGGAATTGTAAGATTTAGGGCCCAAGATTTAGTATGATTAATTTTAAGGCCCGATGCTACTTCAAAGGTTCATAGTAGAGTGTGGAGGGCTGGAAGTGAGGTGTGTGGTTTCGATAGGGTAAGGAGAAGATCATCAGCAAATAGCACTATTTTGTGCTCCACTCCTCCAAGAGTGATGCCTCTGATAGCATCCGACTGGGGTATTGCTATGGCAAGAGGCTCCACCACGAGCGCAAAAAGTAAGGGGGACAGTGGGCACCCCTGCCTAGTACCTCTATGTATGTGTATGGGGTTCGTGAGTTGGCCGTTGACTCTAACTTGAGTTTGGGGAGAGGTATATGGTGCCATTACCCTAGAGATCATTATAGGTCCCAACCCTATTTTCCGTAATGCTGCCTTTAAGAATTCCCTGTCCACTCGATCGAACGCCTTTTCCACGTCTAGTGACAGCAGGCAAGCGGGGATGTCCCAGTGATGCACCTTTTCTACCAGGTGCGCTATCCGTCGCTCATTGTCAGCGCCCTGGCAATGCCGAATAAAGCCAACTTGGTCTGGCTCGATGAGCCCCGGCATATGTGGCTCCAAACCATCTAGGATTTTAGTGTATATCTTTAAATCTGTATTAAGATGTGCAATAGGACGATACGAGGAGCATAATGTAACGTCTTTACCTGGCTTGGGAAGGAGTGCTATTTCAGCCATGGCCATAGACGCTGATGGACCGGTAGTATCCATGAACGAATTGAAAAGGCGAAGCAAGTGGTCTTGTATTTGTGGGATACAAGTGCGGTAAAAATAGGCCGGTAGGCCATCAGGGCTTGGGGTTTTTCCTAGAGGTAGGTCTTTTAGTGCATGTGTAAGTTCGTCCAGTAAGAAGGGCTCCTCGAGGAGCTGTGCATGTTGCCCGTCTATTGGAGTCCACTTGCAGTCATCCAGCACTGCCTGTGTTGGGTGTTGTTATTTTGTGTGTAGAGAGTAGTGTAATAATCATGGAAGGCTGCTAGTTTAGCTGTTTCAGTTGTGGCCCACTTGTCGTCCACCATTTTAATTTTTAAAATGTGTGCCTTCGCTGTCCTCTTCCGTAGTCGGCGCGCTAATATTATTCCCACCTTGTCCCCCCCATCATAATACTTCTGCTCCAATGCCATTAAGGCTCGCTCTGCCTTTGTGGTTCTGTGTGCTCTTAACTGGCCCCGAAGCATGGCCAAACGTTGTTTATTAATGGCCAGGGTTGTCTCTTGATCTAGTTTCTCAAGGGTCTTAATGTCCTTAGTCAGTTTGTCTTCAACCAGACGAGCTTCTTGAGTGTGCACTATCGCTATGGATGTTATTAGACCCCTGATGGTGGCTTTAAAAGCATACCATACGACTGGGAATGGGGTTTCTGGGAGGTCATTAGTTGCAAAGTATGTCGTAATTGCTTCTCTAATTTCGGCTACATCTACTGGATTGCGCAGAATATGTGGGGGAAGGCGCCAGCGGGGTGTGCGCCGTGTGGAATGTGTGTGGTTTTACAACAGCAGTTCCAGATGTGCATGGTCTGAGATTGAAATATCAGACCTCTGTCTGATGTAGTATTTCCTCGTTTCTTTACTGACCCCTGCTAGTGATATTGAAGCAAGGTGATGACAAGGAGCACACAGTGTAGCATGAGGTAGTTAACGACCCTCCAAAGAACCATGTAATATGCTGGAATGTCAGACCCACGTGCTAGCAAGGTACCCCCAAGTACTCACATAATCGAGTGGGCCAACCGATGGTGTGCTCCGTCCTCCCACTCCATAAACGGCCGGGCCGTGGGACCATCCGAATCAGCCACTATATCGCCTGGGTCCCTAGATGGCACGCAGCACAGTGGTGGACAAGGCCTCCATGCTCAGGTTCGCCTCTCCGTTGATCGACCCCTCTCCGCTGATCGGGTCTATGCTTGCCGTGGAATATCTCCTCCACCTCCAGTGCCACGATCAGCCTAGCTTCTGCCTGGGGGGGTGAGCCAGAACACAGTCCAGCTCCTCACTATACCTCTCGAGGGACTGTCCTGCAGCCCCCGATAGGTGTATCGCCTCAAATATGGCAGGGTACGTGACTTCTTCAGGCCAGCAGGCCCCAAGATGGCTGTCACGGGCTTTCCCCCAGGGAGGCGCCGCACTTCCACACCTTCAGGGGACGATCCCCGACCCCCGCTCCTCAGCCTTCAGGATCGCACAGGCCAGCGACAGACTCATTCGAGGTCCCACAGCTCCCGGTGGATTGGGCAATCGGAAGTGGTGGCTGTGCATGTAGACCCCAGGCCCCGCTGCCGACCCCACAAATGCCTCCGGTTCATTCTCCTGCCCCTCTGATAGCTTCAGCGGCAACAGGGAGGCCCCTCTAATGCCCCAGTGCCATGTTGAGTGCCCCGGGAGGGGTGCGGTGCGCCGTCTTTCCAGCTCTGCCTGTCCCCAAGATGATGGTTTCAGGCGCCGGTACCGAGCCTCCTCTCCTCCGCCTCAGAAGTCACCCCGAGTGCCACCCAGGTCGGTGCGTGGCTCACTCAAGGCCGCAGATCTCCTGGCGGAGGCGGGCACACACTCAGCCTGCAGCCCTCGGGGACTCAGGCAATCGAAGATAGCGGCCGCATACCCGGGCCGCCGCTGCCTTTCAAAGCTAATGTCATGGTACCGGGGCACCGGAGGACTCCCCCCGACAACATGCAGGTCATCGGGGGAGTCCTCCGGTGCCCGGGTGCCGTGATATTAGCTTTGAATGGCAGCGGTGGCCCAGAACTCCCCAGGCGCACGTCTCACTACATGCGCTGTGAGACCACGCCCCGAATTATTATTTTTTATCTGACTGAAATCAGCTTACCGTGGACCATACCTTTGTCGTTTTTACCCCAGCTTTTCCTTTTCCTTCTACTTGAGTATACTTATAGGTGGATGTCAGAAATAACATGCCCCCTTCCTCTGTTTTTCAACAGTGAAACTCTTCCACATTTTGTTGAAATTTACATTCTATTGCCCTAATTATACAGTTACAGTCTACTCGAAGTTTGAGAATAGCGCATACATGCATGTTATTTAGGTCACAGGTTTCACAGTCTGTGAGCACCAGTACTATTTTCACCCTGTACATTCAGATTAAAGGCACTAGGGTTTTCTCTACTTGGCATGCACGTATTCAATGCTTCACGGCATGCTAACTTGCTATAAGATTATTTTTAAACTTATCTTTAACTAGTGGGATTTCTCTACTGATCATTCACAACCTAATTATTTTCTGTATGCTATGTCTCTCTTGGACTCTAGCCATTTAACCACTTATACACTACGGTGTGACATAGAATACCTTTTGGAGATGAACACCACACTAATCCTCTACTTGTGTCCCTTACCGTCTATACACATATACAAAAAACATTTATTAATATTGTTTTGCAGCCTTGAGGAAGTCTTCTGATGAAGCACGTCTCGGCTGCCTATCTGTAATGAAGAATGTACTTCTACTGAACCACCATATGTCTGTGCAGAGAATAATAGCAAAACCAAAGGGGATGATGGACGGAGTGTTGAACATTGCAAGCACTCACCCCCAGTCAACTGATCTGGGTTTAATCCATCATCATTCTTTAGCTCCCTCCGCCACCCCAGTTCAGACATGGCCATATGCAAATCAGTCTGACCCTGTGCCTCATGGGAACAGTCCAGCCCGAACTGCCAAGTCATGTCTTCCCTGGACCGGAAACAAGCATCCTGAGACCGGTTTCTGGCTTACAGCCGTCATCAGCCAGGCTATCTTGAATCCAGTGGCAAAGTGAGCAAGGGACCCACGTCTGGGCATACCCTGCCAACTTAGGGCGAACATAGCAAAACCAAAGGGGATGATGGACGGAGTGTTGAACATTGCAAGCACTCACCCCAGTCAACTGATCTGGGTTTAATCCATCATCATTCTTTAGCTCCCTCCCCGCCACCCCAGTTCAGACATGGCCATATGCAAATCAGTCTGACCCTGTGCCTCATGAGAACAGTCCAGCCCGAACTGCCAAGCCATGTCTTCCCTGGACCGGAAACAAGCATCCTGGGACCGGTTTCTGGCTTACAGGCGTCATCAGCCAGGCTATCTTGAATCCAGTGGCAAAGTGAGCAAGGGACCCACGTCTGGGCATACCCTGCCAACTTAGGGCGAACATAGCAAAACCAAAGGGGATGAGGCTGATGAGGGTTTTGAACCCGAAACCGGTCCCAGGATGCTTGTTTCCTGTCCAGGGAAGACATGGCTTGGCAGTTCGGGCTGGACTGTTCCTATGAGGCACAGGGTCAGACTGATTTGCATATGGCCCTGTCTGAACTGGGGTGGTGGAGTGAGCTAAAGAATGATGATGGATTAAACCCAGAACAGTTGACTGGGGGTGAGTGTTTGATTTGCTCTAGCGCTCCGTCCATCATCCCCTTTGGTATCGCTTTGTTCGCCCTAAGTTGGCAGGGTATGCCCAGACGGGTCCTTGCTCACTTTGCCACTAGATTCAAGATAGCCTGGCTGATGAGGGTTTTGAACCCAAAACCGGTCCCAGGATGCTTGTTTCCGGTCCAGGAAGACATGGCTTGGCAGTTCGGGCTGGACTGTTCCCATGAGGCACAGGGTCAGACTGATTTGCATATGGCCATGTCTGAACTGGGGTGGTGGAGTGAGCTAAAGAATGATGATGGATTAAACCCAGATCAGTTGACTGGGGGTGAGTGTTTGATTTGCTCTAGCGCTCCGTCCATCATCCCCTTTGGTATCGCTTTGTGCAGAGAATAAAGCATCTTTAGCTACACACTACAAATCTGAAACAAGAAGATTATTATATCTAATTTATACTTCAACCATGAACTGCATGTGTGTGCTTGGGTTTCCTTATTGAATATTGCCAACCATGATTCCTGTGTTCCGCCTATGACACCCCAGGTGGCAGGGTCCATTACCAAAAAGCACCAAGAAAAGAAATCCTTCTTTTGATTTCACTAATGACATTGGCGTGATATATCTGTGCTACTATCTATGTGTGGGGTTGGATGGCATAGCCATCATTGTTTTTCATATATACTTGTAAACCAATTTAACTGTATGCCCTCCTTGTATGGCTTTTTAGTTTTCTTCAATGCTCTTGTGTGATGCTTCTGACAAATTCGGTTGTTGGTTGACTGGTGTGAGCTCTGGCCAACAGCCATAATCCCTTGCAGGATGAAGCACAAAAAATCACTAAATAAATCTGTGTTGTACCCTGGGTAGCTTGGCACAAAAAGCAGTGAAGCTTAACATAAAGGCAATTTGTAAAGTATTTATGCAGCACACAAACAGTAATAAAGTGAAAAAACCACACAAGAAAAATTCCTAGCCATTTTAGAAAATAGAGTACATTTTAATAATTTTTGGGACCGAAAAACAACAAACATCCAATCAGCAGAACCGGAGTTATTAATCTTTAATTCTTTAAGTGAAATCTAGTGCTTAAAAGATGAAAGCCCCAATCCTGTACTTCTAGTCATGTGAGACCGGTTCAAAGTCAAAAGTTAAGGCAGACCGCAATGGAGTGCCGTTCGGATGTCAGAAGTGGGTTGGGCCCTTTTTGAAATTGGGTCTCTAGTTGACAGAGGTATACAGCTTGTCCAAGTAGGGACCAAAATCCTAGTCAGGGAAAGTCAGTAACACACTCTAAATTAGCCTGTGATCACCCTCTTGTAGCTTGGCACAGAGAAATCAGGCTTAACTAAGAGGGAATGTGTAAAGTATTTGTGCACAACACATACAGTAACTCAGTGAAAATACCACAAAAAGACTCCACAAGAGTGTAGAAAAATAGATTATTATATCCTGAACAAAACTATACCAAAACGACAGAAATCAAATAAGTAGAATACATGATATGAATTTTAAAAAATAAGCACCAAAATACCGCTTAGAAGCAAATAGCGCTTAATGAGTTGAAATGGTTGCACTGGACAGAGACAAAGTCAAAAGTTCAGGCCGCCCGCAATGGAGTGCAGGCCAGCTACAGGACCCACACAGGGGCCGCTGAGCAAAATACCTTAATCTTTGTCACAGCACAAAATGCAGGGTGTGATGCACCAATGCTCCCCACACAGTTTAGAGGTTGTGCTGGATTTCTCCACGCAGTAGTAGTGATGCATCGGTTCTGTGGACGAAGCACCGATTCCGGAGTGTAGTGGTTCCAAATATGATGCGCTGGTTTAATCCATGCTGGAAGGAAGATGAGTCGAACTTCTCCACGCAATGGCAGCAATTCATTGGTCCCGAAGTGGTAATTCCAGATGCAATGCAGCGGTTTCAAGTGCGATTCGTGGGTCCCAGTTCCTGCAGCAGCGGTGATGCATCGATCTTGATCTCACAGCAAGCAATGCATCAGTTCTGATCGGTGCAATGGTATCGATGTGCAGGTTCTTGCAGACAGCACTTTAAACTCACTTCCAACAGTCCTAGACTGGTTTGAAACAACTTTGCAGAGCAAGACTTACAGCAAATTAAGTCCAGGTTCTAAGTTGAGATGAAAGTGAAGTCTTTGATATCCCTGAGACTTTAGCAACAGGAAGCAAGCCAACAAGATGTAGACAGCAGGTCCAGTCCTTCTCACTCCCAGGCAAGAAGCAGCAGGCAGAAGACCAACACATCAAAGCAGTTCAGCAAAGTGTCAGTCCCCCCTGGCAGCACAGCAGTCATTCTTCCTGGTAGAATGTCCTCAGTTCCAGAAGTGCTTAGAGTTGGATGGGTCAGAGACCCAGTACTTATACCCAGTTTGGCCTTTGAAGTAGGGAGACTTCAAAGAGATGCTTTGTAGTGCACAAGCCTCTGCCTTTCCTGCTCTGGCTCCAGACTCACTACAGGGGGGTATGCAACCCTTTGTGTGGGGACAGGATCCAGCCCTATTCAGGTGTACAATTTCAGCTTCTCCCTCCCATCCTGCTCCAGGATAGCCCACCAACATGCAGATGGCCCACTTAGTCACACCTACCTTTCCTTTGTGTGTGGCTGTCTAGAGGGAATACAGGTAGCCAGCTGTCACCCACCCCAGACGTGTATTCCAGAGACAGGCAGAAAGCACAAAAGTAAGGAAATGACAACTTTCTAAAAGTGGTATTTTTAGAACTGCAATTTAAAAAACAACTTCACCATAAGTTGTGTTTTTAAATTGCGAGTCCAGAGACACCAGATTTGGCTTTCCTATCTTTTCCCAATTGGAAACTACACTTATAAAATGTCATAAGGCAGTCCCAATGTGACAATGTAGACAGATAATGACGGCAACAACTTCAAACTAGCCCTCAACAGGTACCACCACAAACTCAAACCCACCAAACAAAACACACTGGACCTTCGCCTGGACGCCAGCTCAAACCACAGCAAGGAACTATTCTGCATCATCTAGGAATTCTCCAACCGCAAAGCCACTGATAACACCGTCGCACCCTCCCAGGAGCTCTGCAACACCCTGCCAACTTCTTCTACACCAAAATCGCCACCATCTATGAGAACTTTGACCCCCAACCCCAGACAGCCACAGTCTACAGACTCTTCAACAACTTGACCCCCATGAAAGCTCACTAAATGCATGGGAACCACTATCTGCTAACACAACTGCCATTGGGATCCCTGCCCCAACCTCATGTTCAAACTAGGAAAAAGCACCTTCAGCAAGGAGCTCATCACAATCATTATCACATCCATCACATCTGCCTACTTCCCTGAAGGATAGAAACACATAGAAATCAAACCGCTCCACAAAAAGCCAACACAGACCCCATAGACCTCAAAAGCTACTGCCCCATCTCCCTACTTCCTTTACCTGCCAAGGTGCCAGAGAAAGTACAAGGCCTCCAACTCACTGTCCACTTGGAGAAGAACAACCTACGGGTCCCCTCCCATTTGGGTTTCCGATTGAATTACAGCACCAAGACCACAGCCTTATCACTGCCACAGATGACACCAGGACTCTCCTAGACAGGGGAGAGACTGCCGCCCTGATCCTCCTCGATCTCTCTGCAGTGTTTGACACTGTGTCCCTCCACACCCTCTTGCATGGTCTCCACTAAATGGGGATGCAAGGGAAGGCCCTGGAAAGGGTCTCTTCCTTCCTCTCCAGATGAATCCAAAGAGTCCACCTCCCACCTTTCACCTAGGTACCAAAAAACATCATCTGCAGCATTCCACAAGGCTCCTCTTTAAGCCTGATGGTGAGAGGCTGGCTCAGTATATGATGTATACTTACGTAAGTGGACACCTTGCACTGATCAAGACAACCCTTATGGTGATTTTAGTGGTCTTAGACAACCTTAGAAAGCTCTCTAAGTGGTAGCTGTGGAGAGCAGCCTTCAGGCTTAGTCCAGAGGGAGTGTAAAGCAGCTTGTTTCACCAGTATACAATCTTATAGGTATAGATTAAATGAAAAAGAACCACACAGTGTATTTATAAAAACATGTATTTATTATAAGACACTCACTAACACATTTAGATATCTCCTAGCCAGAAATATATACAATACACACAATACTTTGCAATAGAAACAGGTAAGTAGCACAGAATACACAGTGGTCACCAGGGGTATGATTCCAACATGTTTGATACAAAACATGACAGGGTTCGTTTCAGCCAGTTTCGAGATGGTCATCGCGTAATGATGCGGTGCCCCTCTATATGTTATATGGCTGTCTCACTTACAACCTGGGAGAATGGCCTCCGTAGGCTGTAGGGGTGTCCTGCTCATGCAGGGGCACCCTCACACTTAGAACCAAGCACCCTGCCTTCAGGAATTAAGAGGCCTGCTGTAGGGGAGACTTATAGGTTTTAAGCACAGTGACCTTAGCTATAGGGAAAGCTATATCTTTCGTAAGTGGTGCTAGCACCAGCTTACACAGGCTGCAATGGCAGGCTTCTAGAGATAGTTTGAATGGTCTCCCATAGGTGGCATAATACATTCTTCAGCCTATGGGGAATCTCTGGGGTACCCAGCCCTCGGTACCTTAGTACCATATACTAGGGACTGATAAGGGTACCCCAGTATCCAATCTGGGATGTACCTAAGTAATTACCATAACAATTTAGGGGAGAAAGCAGAGAGACTGGGGTCCTGATTAGCAGGATCCCAGTCAGACTAGTCATAAATAGCATTACATCAAGCAAAAAGTGGGGGTAACCAAAGAAGCAGATCCTACTTTCCTACACTGACCCTCTTCAATACTTACATAGCACCTCTGGCCACCCTGGTCAGATCCCATAGCATGAACATAATCTCTATGAGGACGACACTCAGCTCATCCTCTCACTCTCCTCAGACTCGACTAACACCAAATCTAACTTCCACAAGTGCATGACCATCGTCACAAGCTGGATGCAAAGTAGATGCCTCAAACTCAACACAGCTCCATGTGGAACAACTTCTGGTGGCCAGCGGAGCCCCGCCCCGCATCCACACCCACAGAACACACAAGAAAACTTGGAATATTATGAGAGCAAACTCTTGATGAGGAAGCAGATGAACAATGTCTCATCCTCCTGCTTTCTTACTTTATGCCTGCTCAGAAATTTCTTCAAATGGCTCCCCTACGAGATAGGACACACCGTCACCCAGGCAATCATCCCCAGCCACCTGGACTATGGCAACTCCTTTACTGCTCACCCACTAAACAGACTCCACCATCCATAATGCAGCAACCAGGCTCATCCTCGACCTCCAGAGGCGGACCCATATCTCCCCCCACCTCAAAGCCCTATAATGGCTCCCTGTCAACAAACAATGCCAGTTCAAACACCTCACCCACGCCTACAAAGCCCTTCATAACAAGGGCCCAGCCTACCTCAACCACAGGCTGAACTTCCACCAACCTACTTGCAAACTTATTTCCTCATCCCTCTTCTTGGCCTACACCCCCCTCATCCACAGAAGCAGGAGTGGTGGCCACACCTTCTCACATGGGGCAGCCAAGTCCTGGAACGGCCTACCCCTCCACCTCCACACATCCCCTACCCTGCAGGAGTTCAAGAAGGACCTGACGTGCTAGCTCTTCGACTAACTCATCTCAGCATCAGCATCCTCACCCCAGCGCCTGGATGCCCCCAGGGGTGATAAACAGAGTTTTACAAATACAATTTCATTGATTGAATGTTATTCTATAGGAGAGATAGGCCTTGCAGTAGTGAAAAACAAATTTAAGAGTATTTCACTACCAGGACATGTAAAATTTAAAAGTGCATGTCCTATTTTTTAAATTCATTGCACACTGCCATGGGCTGTCCAAGGTCAACCTTACAGATGACATATATGTAGTAAAAAGGAAGGTTTTGGCCTGACACGTTGGTTAACTTGCCACGTCAAAATGGCAATTTAAAACTGCACCCACAGGCTCTGCAGTGGTAGGCCTGAGACATGTTTAGGTGCTACTTAAGTGGGTGGCACAGTCAGTGCTGCAGGCCCACTAGTAGCATTTGATTTGTAGCCCCTGGGCACATGTAATGCATCAATGCCCCAACCCCTCAGTCTACAAGCTGTGACAACGAGACATCTTTATCACTTTGTTTTCTTCATATTGAAAGTGCCTAAGTAATAGAAGTGCTTGCTAACCTCTCGAATTACTTGAAGACAGGCACCAACGGTTACTTTTCCGTTTACAGGTATCATCACTGAGGCTCTGCATTATTCCTCAGCAGACTTTTGACAAGAGTGAAAGTGCAACAGAAGTTAAGACATTCTTCCAACTAGTCATGCTAGTCACATGTACCAACGACTGGAACAATGCCTCAAGACTTTCAGAACAGTGAGAGAAAATGGCCATGGGTGCTACTAGCAATATTATCCCCCATTGCTGCCCTTATAATGACTACGCTCTTTATAGTGTATTGTACTCACATTGCTATACCTAGCACTGGCCCTGAGATACTGCTTAAATGACAGAGATATTGTACCAAAATGAATAAATAGCCATTGATAAAGATGGGACAGGGGTACAGTTGGCAGGGCAGGAAAGAAATAAGAGAGCAAATTGGGAAAATAACGCACAGAACAAATATGTTCAAAAGGTACATTTCTGATATATGAAATTAATGTGATGCATTGTTATGTCTGCACATATCCGCCAACATCTATTGGTGAGCAAGACGGAGAAAAATAGAAATTTAAAAACGTATGAGTATGCCTGCCTCCGGTGTAGTATTGCACAATTAGCAAAGGGTGAGCAAGGATTAAGGGAATGTGAGGAAAGGAATGATGAAGCCCTAGGACTTTCAGAAGGAGAATATTCAATCGTCCCGTCAGTTTTCGTTGGTGAAAGTAACTGCACACACATAACAAAACTATCACGGATTAGGAAGAGTGATAAGCGGCCATCACCTGGACCAGTGGGTTACATGGGACTGTTCTTTGTCTGTGGCCAATAGGCATACTTCTATTTGCCCCCGGGATGGTATGGTAGTTACTACCTCGCCTCCATCCTGCCCCACATGACTCATTTCACTGACCTAGTACAGGTTGAGCGCCAAGGACATCGGCCAGGAAGAGTTAGGAGGACAGCAGAATGGCAAGATGATATAATGACAGGATTAGGGGTAATGGTGTAAAGTGCAGGAATAGTATACACCTCAGTAAGGATACACCAGCTAGCAAGGATGATTGAGGATCTAGCAGATTCAACAGCAGCAGCCTTAGGAAACATCACTGAAGAACTAACAGCCATGAGGGCTGTAGTGATGCGGAACAGGGTTGCGTTAGACATCGTCCTGGCAAAAGAGGGTGGAGTATGCAAAGCCATCCACCGGGTGTGCTGTTCGTGGATACCTGACAACAGCAGCAATTTAGTCAGTGCGATCCACAAGATAAAAGAAATCAAGGTCGAAGCACACGGCATACACACAGGAAGCATGTGGGAAAATGTAATGCTATGGTTAGGAGGCTGAGGATCATGGATATTGGAGGTGATCATCATAGTAATAACAGCATTGATCACCCTGTGCATAATGATCTATGTCTGTCCAGCATGCTGCACAGCCTTTACAGCAAGCTGCGCCAGCTGAATGCCAGGAAAAGGTAGCAATAAACACCACGCACACCAGGTTGAGGGGCAAGAAATGATAATGAAATAATAAAAATTACATTTTGTGATTTGGTATCAGATGGGGCAATGTAGAAGCCATTTTCTTTAATGATACCAAATGCTTGAAGCTTCAGGCCCTGTTAAGTTGACATAAGCATCGCCGCATAGGATGTTTGGTACTTCTCATTAAGCTTCAGTAGAACTGCTTTTTGTAACGCAAGGCTTGCTCAAGAAAGCTACCGGAATAGAGGAACATGCGAGCGTCGGCAGAAGTATTTCAGCATATCATGATTAGAAACATTTCTGGTACGTGCTTCTGATATGCAAATTGTTTCATGACACAGTACCCAGTCTGATATCTTACATTACAGTGGATAGTCCCAGAAGCTGCCTACTTCAGACCCGTGGTCAGCAACAGTATATTTCGGACCATAAATGGTATAGCGCAGCCTAGGCCTTTGCTAATTGGACAAGCAGCCCATGCTTAATTTGTGTTACGTGCATTATGATGCTGCATCCGCTTGTGGTTTGTGTCTATAAAAGCTGTCAGAAACGTCACAACTTTGGACACTCAGTGGCTATACTGTCTGTCTCCGTGCTGCACGTATTTGTATTATCTTGTCATCTATATTAAATTTTCTCTATCATATGTGCTGATTGCTATTATTTCATTTAGGCTACCACAGCATTATTACAGTGACAGGGGGATAGATCATGCTGCCATGCACACTGTGTCAGAAAAGCAACTTTAAAATGGATTAAAATGAATCTAAAATATGTTAATTAAACCGATAATTTACGTTCTTAGTCCAATCCAAGTACGTTTCAATGGATTGAACTATTGAAATTTGCAAATAATGCTCAACAGTTTTCATATTCAAGGCGACCGTTACCTCTCCTTCAAACAGTAATCTGAGTGGCGAGATTTCACGACAGACTTAGCATTGGGTAAAATATGACATTTCTATGAGGCCCAGTTTGTGGAAACATGATTTTACGTGCATCAGCCAAGGTATTGTACTCTCATGATTTAGGGATAAACAGTCTGGCATGCATGCTTTCACCAAATCTGCCTCTGGATTTTGCCAGCACTTGATCCATAGAAGTAGTGGTGCTATATTTATCTGTTCACCTATAAAAGGTAGGACCAACTCCTCGTGACATATAAAATTTGCAGTATTCTTTAGGACTGGCAGCTTCCTCCATTTTAAACCGTTCTCTATTTGTTCGAGCATGCCCACTTTTTGGTACCCCTGCCCGTATAGTGTGGCAGAGATGCATTTAGAATTATACAAGACTATCATCTTCGCCAAAGGTTTGTGTTTAAGAGTCCTTGCAAAGCGGAAAATGGCCTCCAAATTCCTTCCCATTTGTTGTGACTTTCACATGGAGGTGTGATTCCCATTTTAGGGATGAGCTATAAACAATTCCTAATTAGATAAAATCATTTGTTCTTTGCAACTGTGTACCCCTATTCTAAAGTGCTTAAGTATCGTGCATAATGGCCCACATGTCATAGGATAAGTTTTTTTAATAATTTACTTTCAAATCCAGACCCACCATATACTCTGTAAAATAATCTAACTGCTTCTGCAGTGCGTTCAAAACCGCGTCATCTGCATATAAGAGTATGGGCACAGATTGAGTCCCTATCTTTGGGACTTCCACGCCCGCCCGTAATAAGTATTCTGTAATACCATTAATATATACCAAGAACAAAAAAGGGGCTAAAGTGCAGCCCTGTCTTACCGATCTCAGGGATTCTATTTGAGTTGATAATTCTCATTGTGGACCATATCGGACAGAGACTTTGAGGCCGTGATGCAGGCATTTTATTAGATTATTTTCTGCATTATTTCCCTTAATTTATTCCTGTTGACTAGATCAAAAGTGCTTGAAAGGTCAATAAAAGCCACATGAATGGCCCTTCCTTTTGCCTTCACATATTTACTAGGTGTAAATTTAGTGTTTGTTCTACAGTGCTTATGCCAGGCCTGAACCTAACCTAAATAGGCATTAGAATCTTGTTATCTTCTGCCCATGTCTCTAATCGGGCCAGAATCCCCCGTCCAAGGAATTTTGCCTTTATTGTGTGGCATGTCCTGATAGTGACAAACACCCTATTTTGTTTCTCACTACTGTGAGGCCTACTACTTTCATAGGCAAGCATTGGGGATTCCCTTACATATGTTTAAGTAGTAATTCCTGATCTGTAAGGAGTAGCGCTGTCATGTTTGGTATGTTTAGATCGGTAGTGAAAAATCATGCTTACTGGTATAGTTGGATATTTTATTACTGTTTTAGAAATGCCACTTTTAGAAAGTAAGCATTTTGCTGTGCTTATAACTCTATGTTTTGCAGCCTGACTCCAATCCACGTCTGGGCCTGGTTGACAGGTACACTTTGTGCATACTTTCCTGACAACCACAACACAGGAAAGGCTGGGTGTGACAAGAGAGGCATCTACATTCATCTGCATACTGATAGACTTCCTGGGCTGGTTGAGAAGGAGGCGGTCGTATTTACATTTGTATAGGCTGTGTCTTGTCCTCACACAGAGGGCTTGTTTACCCCTACTGTACGTCTGGAACCAGGGGCGGGGTGTTGAAAGGGAGTGTTGTGCACTTGTAAGGTTTCTTTTCAGAAGTGCCCCCTAGATCAAAGACATTTTGAGCATAAGTACAGGGGCTTTGACCCCATGTTTTGAGTACACTACTGGACCTGGAAGAACGTATGCTGGGGTAAAGTCTGCTGTCCTGTAGGGTTGCCCCAAGGGATTGCTGCCCTGCCTGATTGAGCTGCTCTGTTGCCTGCTGACCTCTGCCCTGCTACAAGCACCAGTCAAACTTTATTATTTCAGTTAATAAAAATCATCACATCTTCCAAAGGACAATTATTTCCACATCATAAAATTATTAAAATGTGAATTTCATGTCAAAGTCTACAGGTTGCTATCATATCTGCTCTCAGTATAAATGCATTAAATCCATTTAAAACCAATCTGTGGATAATTTTTTCATACCTGGAGAGATGTAAAAAATGGATGTAATCATCCAATTCCTATTAATATATTAATAGAACAGACTTCTATTGCTATCATTTTCAATCCCAATGTAAATTACATCAGTGCGGTTAAAAGCCCGTCTATTTCTAGCTAATGGTGCATCTACTTAGCCGTCCAGGGAAAAGGGTCTTAGCATTCAAATGTCCAAAATCGCTATTTCATTAGTGAAACAGAGGAGTGTTTCTCCTTGTTCTGTAATGAATTTTCGAAAAATGTCTGTAAGTTCATTATCTAACAGTTCAAATAGGGATCTATTGGGTCCAGGCCTTTAATTATTGCCGGTCTACAAGACTGGATCCCTCTATCATTAAAAGCTTTTTTCCATAACCACAGCTGAATTGCTTTTAAAGAAGGACATTAGCAAATCAGATTACTAAAATCTTGCTTCGCTGCACCACATAGGTTACATAACATCGGACCATTGTACTTCCATGCTGGCTGATCAGCTAAACTTGGTAAGACCCCAAACCTAGTGGCCATGAGTTTCCATTTCAAATAAAATGAATATGTTGTGTGTAGATTTTCTGCGTGTTGTTGTATAGGACTGCAGGACCACCCAGACATGAGACCACTTGGCTAATTTACTTTTGTCCTCTAGTAATGAATGAGATTTAGCCATTTTGTTTATCACCCTACGGAAGACAGAAAAAGAGGGATTCTGCACCCAAAGATCTGTTGTCTTTGTTTCCTCCAGGGCTATTTTCAGGAATTTGCCTAACTGGAATCCGGAACTTCTTCCTGGGCCCGCCACCAGGCATCATGTAGGTCCTTCGCTCGACTTAACCAGATTTTAAACCAGCTTTTAATAGTAGCATATCTTCTCCCAATCTCTTGTTGTATAAAACCAAATTCCAATCTCACCTGTGCTGGGGATGCATTCTGAGGTAAATTGAAGACTTTTTTGGACGCTTTCGTTTGTAGTTTGTCTAACAGTATTGCATCTGTACCATTTAGAATGATGCTTATGATGCTTGCATAGGCCACTGTTACAGCAAGCAGCAGCTTGAAGGATGGGCCCCTTAACTCTTTTGCGAGGGCACCAGAATCCATAGATTAGGCCATTTCCTTTTGTTCCAAGATATTGTTTGTGAAATTGAAAATTTAGTTGGTCATCTATTAACAGATATTTATAGTTATTGACTACCCCTAAAGCTGTTTCCCCCAGCTTAATAGGGTATTGATGACAAAGGCGGTTCCCAATAGTCATAGTTTTTGGTTTTTTGATGTTGATTTCAAAGGCATTGTACTCGGCAAAACGTTGACAACTCATTTTACGATCTTTGTAAGCCGACTCTTGTTAAACTGAGCAGGACTATGTCATCAGCATATGAAAGATGCATTATAGATAATGGGCCGAGGCGTGGTGGGTGAGAATGTATCTAATTTAATCTTGGTGAGAGGTCCGCCATAAAGAGACTGAATAAATGAGGCGCTAATACACAGCCTTGCTTTAGACCTATCTCTGTCTGTATTTCCCTTGACAGTCTCGTACATTTGCTATTTTTATACGGATCCAAGTTCCAGTGTACAGTTGTATTATGGTACGTAATATTGATTCAGTAAGGCCTAAATTCTTTAATTTGCTCCAAAGCAGCCCTCGATCTATGCGGTCAAACGCTGCTTTAAAATCAATAAAACAAAGTTGTAATTTTCTCTGCAAACGTTTGCACCTTTCTGCTATCATGGTCAGGGCAAGTATATTTGTTGTTGTTCCAAACCCATTACAAAATCCTGTTTGATTCAAAGGGATCAACTTGTTTTTATTAGACTACTCCACCAGATCTCCACCAGATCCAGGATTAGTGATGCATAGTATTTGACTTCAACATCAATAAGAGCTATAAGCCTGTAGTCTGCCGGATCTGACCTATCAACACCCTTAAATATCGGATTGATTATTGACCCTTTCCAACTCATAGGCAGACTATTCGTTGTTCCTACCTCGGTATATAGCCCTGACAACAGGATCGGCCAATGCTCAGGGTCACTTCAAAAGATGGCCTAGGGTATCCCATTTGTCCCCGGGCCCAGTCCCTTCAACTTGATTTTATTGTTTTTGATACCTTTTCTGCCACATAGCATTGGCTATCCAGAGTTATTGGGGGATCCAGGATTGTACTCAATTTTCCAATGGTTCCCAATGGCTTGGATTCCGGATCAATGTGACTATTATTATTAGCAAAGCCTGTGACTCTTTTAAATGTTTTGCTGAGGTAAACTGCCCAGGTCGCCTCAGTCACACGTGCGTTATTTATAATTCTAGTTATCCCATTTATTATTTCCCAAAAAGCTCTGTTGTTTGTTTGTTTAGCACCAAAACAAGCTTTGTCCAGAACCTTTCCTGTTTCATTTTTTGATCTTCCCAGATTTGTTTTTTGTATTGCTTCTTTAAACTTTTTATGTGATCCCAGGTACATTTTGCAACATTAGTAAATCTAGTCTTTCTGACCGTCTTTCTGATTTTTTTTCCCTTAATGTAGAAGCTTTTTTTGAAAGACTCGAGTTATGCTTATCCATTGTTTTCAATACATAATTGTTTTTCGGTGCCTGCCTTATCAGATTTGTAGTAAAGGTTGTCCAATTTGCTGCTCAACTACTTTCTGGATTTATGTTTGTTTCTAATATCGCTTTTGCTAGCATTGTTAGCTCTGGTAGTGTGTCTGCCGACTATTGTATGAGTTTCAGATTAGTTGTTGTCAAGTGGCCTACTTTAGTGGGAGCCGCTGGTGCTTTACAAAGTTTATTCTTATTTCCAGGTGCTGATATGAGTGATCACTTCGAGTAGTGTATTTAATAGTAACTTACCTCACATGGTTCAATAATGGTAGAGTTAGAATTGTATAATCTAATAACGACTGTGCATTTGCGCCTTGGTAAGTCCATCGAGGTGGAGTGTCATCTTCGGTTCTACCGTTTGGTACTCTCAGGCCTAGGTATTCCAAGGCCAAAACTGTTTTTTGTCCAGTTAAATCCCATCATCTTACTGTTGAGGGCGTTTGTAAAGGTACAGACCAGAACACATTTTGCGCATCTATTTGCTCATCTTCCTCAGGGGTGTAAATGAGATTTGAGTTAAAATCACCTGTTAAAATTATTTTCCATGCTGGGTTCTCAAATCTAAGATCTGTTATTATTGAAAGTCATTTATCCAGCTGTAATTGTTTTTTCCTTACATTCAGGTGCAGATAAACATTTATTAATATTACTGTTGTTGTCACATACTTGGACAGTTGGTCTAATTTAATTACTTGTATGTCGGAAGTTGTAGTGCACAGCTGTTCTAAAAGAATGGCCATTGCGGTCGAAATGTACACAGCTTGGCCACCTTTAGCTCTCCCATATCGATGTGTTCTTAGAGAATTAGCATAATGAAGTGTGTAATTAGTCACTTCCTGTGGCTCAGTCAGCGAAGTCTCTTGCAACGCAATGATTTCATAGTTGTTCCAATTTATTGGGGGGACATTATCCTGTATTCCTCTTTTTGCCCCAGCAATGTTCCAAGATAGAAGCTTTAGGCAGTCATTATGAGTACTTTTTCCTTGGGCAGTAAGTCACTCCTATGTCGGGGCATTAAGAGTTGCAGCTATCCATTCCCATTGGTTTGGGCCCTTTTCCTGTGTTTGTCTGGTCTTGAAATTAATGGTGCTACACAGTTTTCCTTTGGCATTTTGTAACACCAAATACACTGGAACATTTTCAGTATCTAGGCTACGCTTCCTAGATATCTTTGATAGAGGTGAAGGGTAACATGGTCTTGAGGGGTTTGCAAGTGTGAGATCTCATACTTCAAATTGTTGTCTAGCATTCATGATAGATAGCACAATTTCCTCATTTCTCCAGGTCGAGAATGTTCTTTCCATCTGATTCTTTTCATCTTGTGGAATACATTTAATTGATAACAAATCAGTTTGAGAGAGGTTTTTGAATGCAGGGATTTCTGCAATTAGTCTCATTATGTTTCCTCTATTGAGGATGTCTTGCTGTCCCTGTGAAATGTAGTGGGGCATGTGTATGATCTGCTTGCTCAGGCTGTCCTCTTGATTTATATCAATGAATGATGATAAATGTTGCGCTTCTTTCACCACCTTTCTAGAAGTTGCCCCCACTCCACCATCCTTTCGTGTGTTAACTTTGATTACAATATGTTCGTTCTGAGCGCCTTCTGTTTGCATGTTCCTCTGTTGGACCTCCTCAGACTCCTTTGTGTCCCGATTGTTGTTGTTTATTACGGTTAGTGTATGTTTTGCAGCTTGGGGGGTCCCGTGTACAGCTATTTTGTTTCGTTCCACTCTTGTTTTTTGGTTGTATGTGTCGTAGGAGTGTATTTGGTTCTGGATCTGGCTCTTTTTGTATTGTCTGCTTTAACACTAAACTGTCATTTAACTGTTCTTGTCTTATATATGGTGAGTTCCTTTCTATTGTTCAAAATATTTTATTAGGATTTTTGCAGACAAGATTAAAAAAAAATGATACAGTGTTGGTATTTATAAAAATAATGCGAACATAAAAAATATTGTCATAACAATATCTATATACCAAGAGTTTACAATTGTCATAGAAGCAGTAAAATTATAAGAGATGAAAAACGGAACAAACAAGGCTACTCCTCAAAACATTAGTTATACAATACTGTTAATAAAAGTAAATAGTGTTACTAAATGTTTTATAGATAAGTATTAATATAATTATCAATTGGTCCCTTGTAAGATAATTGGGCACCAGATCTAATAGAAGTGACATAAGACCACCATGCTTGGATTGATATTGCTTCAGCTGATTTCCAATTGGAAGTAATGGATTTAATAGTAATAGAAATAAGCAGTTTAAAAAGCTTAGAATGGGTCTCCAATAAGGTGGATGATACGACGTAAGATTTACCAATAAGTATGTTGTAAGTGAATTGTGGGAGAAATACATTTCCTGCTTTCCACGTAAAATCATTTGTGAATGACCTACTTAAAATGAAGTTTTTGAACGCCATACAGCAGATAGTAAGGGGAGATGTGACTTTGCCCATTAGAGATGGAGAGGAAACACCACCTGAGAGTACGCCAGGTTACAATATGGTGGCCGATAAAGGATTTCATGCATGTCTTTGGCTTGCGCAATAGCATAAAATCACTGAGAAAGATGGGGTATTACAGTTTCTCCTCTTTGGGACGTTCAATGTGAAAATTATTGAGAATTTAAGGAGGAACTTGTATGAAATGCGACTGCTTCCTAGAACTATCCAATTTGAAGAACTTAATGCTTGGGAACATGTCGTGCATCTCAAAAAGAGAGAGAAATATCAGGGGAGAGTTAAGAAAGCCATACGCACTTGTGCGGATGCTAGGTGGGATGCACAACAGAAAGCTTGGAGAACTGACATAATTGAGGGAACTTGATTATATTCTGTACTGAGAACAGAAGGAGAAGAGAAGAGAAATCATAAGGAAAAGAAAAAGCACGTAGAGACAGAAGGGAATGAGAAAGATCCTGAGGATAGCGATAGTGAACTAGAAGAGGATTTTATGACTGAATTATTACTAAATAATCCACCTCCATATAATGAAGTACCAATTGCTGAACCAAGCAACACACCTGTTGATAATGTTTTTGATGTGCCTTCGGCACCGTTAATTCTAAACACAAATTTACCTGGAGAAAGTTCAGTACTGACCATTCCTTCTATATCACTTGCTTTGTACACTTCAGATGCCTTGACGGTACCTTTTGTAATGAAGAGGCGTAGAGCTTATGAAGTTTATACGTTCTCTATTAAATCATTACAGGCCCCAACTGCAAGAGAGTACAGGAACAACCTACTCCCTTCAATCCCGTCTCCCCCAATTGTGCGCCCCATTCACACATTGTAAACTACATCACAGTGCTTACCCGATGACATAGTCAGACTATGAATGCATATATGGGACAATACTGACTTGACATTGCATCACAACACCTGTCACCATAGGTCCTGTGGTTCCTTTGTATAAACCCGGATCCACGGAAAATGCTACTCTTGCTTCAGCTGTTCCTACTGGGACAACCACTGTGACTGATACTTCAGTAAGCTCGGTGCCGAGACAAGTTCCACAGACTCCCATGGTTCCTATACAGGGGAAAACTTCAGGTGTCTTTAATGTAACATCTGCTTCTAATCAGGAATTGATTAGTCCCAAAGGTTTTCTTTGAGATCGTCATTGTTTTTCACACCTGCTACAAGTGCCCCACCAATATTGAATCATAGTATCCCCAGGACAGAAGCACCCACAGGAACGCCAGCTTCAGACATTTCCCTTTTGCACTCACTGCCTGCCTTAAGCAGTGGTACCTACAGTGTAGAAAAATTATGAATACTCCAGCTGAGCAACCAGGTATTTCAGCTTGAGAATTTGATGATTTGCTTAAAAGTATAGATACCCCAACCACTAGTGGGAATGCCGCCAAGAATGGCAACGATAATGCTCAAACTCCACAGAGAGATAGGGCTATCGATGTGGCTAGACTGAAAATTGACATGGAGGAACTGATAGCTGGGACCCTTAGTTCGACCAGATTAGAGGTCTACAAAGAGGATGAAGTACAGTTTTTATGCAAAGACTTTACCAGGCTTGCAGGACAAGCTCATAATAGTCTTTCAGAGCTAGAACAGAAACATGGGATTGCCATCCAGATGTTTAAAGTATTACAGAGAAGCTACAGGTTCGGCTTTAGTGATCAAGACATTGTTAACATGTGCCCACCCAGAATGAAATTACAGATTAGAGAATTGATATCCTACGTCAGGAAGTGGAGTGAGCTAGATAAATGGGAAGGTAGATGGACCAAGAGAAAGAAGTCCAAGAAGGTTAGTATGTAGATGTCTCCATCTGGGACAGAGCAGGACGAAGACAATGTACACATGCTTTCTATGAGAGAGGTGCCTGGTGGAGGGTATATACATGTATATACATGTGCCATGTAGTAGAGCTGACCTTACATCGTTTACAAATGATATCCCTAAATTGAGAGAAAATCCAATTGACAAGTTGAGCGATTTGTGAAAATTTCCAAAGTTTTGTGGAAAGATTTAGTCATGCTGTTCAAGATTGTGATTCCAAGTGACTTGTGGGCAGAGTGTAAGGTGACAGTTAATTGGCCAGATGCCGAAGCGATGAGACTCCCTCATACACAAGCTCCATCCCTACTGGTAATGAAGAAATATCATCAAGTAATTACCCATCTGAAAATGAAAATCTCTCCTAAAGAGATCGACTGGCCAAAGAATGGATTCATTCCTACTATGAGAGATTTATGCAGGCATTCAAACAATTCAGTGGGACAGAGAATATCTCAGAGAAGGAGATAGGACATTTTCCCTATTGATTCGTGCATGGGTTGAGACCTGAGGTTAGTTCAATGATTCAACAGCACTTGATTTGCTGGCAGAGCAAGCCCATTGATAAGATCCTGCGATTCGCCAAGAATTGCAGTGACAAATTAAAAACAAGCATTTGCAATGCAATAGGTCTCGCATTTGGGAGAGTTAGAGTTATTGGCGTTGTAAATTACAATGTCTTTTTCCCATGTGTTTTGGTGTGGAGAGTAGTGGATGCATGTGATATGAAGTGGAATTATGTGGTTGTATTGGAAGTGTTAGTTGTGGTATTGTGTGGGATGGAATTGTGTGGTGTGGAGTGTATTTTTGTAGTGGAATTATGTGGCATGGCGAATATATAGAGGTGACAGCTGCACAGAATAGATACAAGGATGGGCTGAGGGCACTGTGGTTAGAGTACCAGTGGACTCAATGTCACCAAGAAGCAGTGCTCCAGCTGTGGGTGGCCTTTTCTTTTACAATTCTTCGTTTTTGGAACAGAGCAATTGAAGTGGACTAGGCAATATACCCTAAATTCCCAGAGGCAGGGTGGGTGCTGGAATGAAAGGGTGGGGGCTGTTTATTTTAATGTCAGTTGTATCCTGTGAAGGTGCTAGTGTGTGCTTAAATATAATGCTGTCTACGCACCGGCGCATGTAGAACTGACCTTTTTGTCATGAGTTCTTTCAACCCCAGAGCCGGGTCCCCAAGGCCTTCTAAGGCTGTGTCTTCTCTTGCAGCTAATGACAATGATTTGCTGATAAGAGGGCGTGGCATTTACAATAGGTCAGCAGCGTGTTTTCTTGCTTCTGTGCCACAGCACAGGATGCCCAATCCCCCATTGTGGGCGACTGTAGACAGTGGATTGCCAACTTTTCCCTGAAGGCCAAACCTTTTCAGAGGTTGACACACAAAGATTTGTCAGATCTGGTACCATGGGATGAAAGTTGTATGCGTGCCTTCTCAGAGCTGCGAGAATGTCTCTGTCACGCCCCAGTCCTGGGAATGCCTGATTATAATAAGAGCTTTGCATTATTTTGCAGTGAGATAGAGGGCTGCGCTCTCTCAGTGCTTACCCAAATTCAAGGCAATGCGTGCAGGCCAGTAGCCTATTTTACTGCTACTCTTGACCCTGTAGCTGCCCGGTTGCTTGAAAGCAGCTGCTTCTACTTGTGTGAGTCTCGAAAAATAAGAAAGTATAGTTATGGGTCACTCAATGACAGTGTTTGTACCCCACTCAGTCGAGGTGATACCGACTGGTACTCGAATGCAACATCTTACCAAAAGTTGGCTTAGCAGATATGAGCAAATAATTCTGTGTGCCGAGAATTTTACCCTTAGAAGGTGTACCATTCTGAATCCTGCCACCTTGTTGCCCCTACCTGGAAATGAAACTTTGAGTGATGAAGCTGAACATGATTTCCTGGATGTTACTGAACTATGTATGAAACCAAGACCTGACATACAAGATGTGCTACTACCTGAATCAGATCTTGTGTTGTTTGTTGATGGCTCCTGTTTGTGAGACCAATATGGAAATCTGAAAGCTGCTTATGCGGTTTGCACAGTTGCTGGTGTGGTCGAAGCCTCCTGGCTTCAAGGAGTGTTTTCAGCACAAGTGGCTGAGTTGATTGCTCTTACTAGGTCATGCTGCATTTCAGACCAGCTGAGAGTAATGATTTTTACTGACAGCCAGTATGGATTCAGTGTTGTGCATGACTTTGGGCAGTTGTGGTCCCAACGCAGATTCATGACCTCACCTGGGTCACCAATCCTTAATAGAGAAAGTGTTTGAAACCTTCTCCAGTCCCTACAACTGCCTGCCCAAATTGCAGTAAGCAAATGTGCTACTCACAGGTCAGGTACTGACTATGTGATATTTGGGAATAAGTACGCAGATGAAACCACGCATTACTGAATGTTGAATTCTTGCACCTTTAATGGGGAGTACATCAATGAAAGTTCAGATGTCACACATTGCACCTTGTTGCCTGCTGTTGAAATTTGGGAAGAGGTTAAGAGGTTGCAGGAAGAAGTGCCAGAAGCAGAACAGCAAGGTTGGATCAGAGCAGGTTGTGTCAAAAGAGAAGAAGACGAAGTGTGTGTTTCGACTGATGGGAGACCGGTATTGCCCAACAGCTTGTTACCTCCTATGGTAAGTCATTACCATGGTCCCGAGCATGTAGGGAGAGATGCAATGGTGCGTCTCTTCAGACAAACATGTTTCAACCCCAAGTTCAGATTGATGGCTGAAAGTAGGTGTCACAGATGTGTGGCAGGAAAACACCAGTAACCAGAGAAATCTGGAGGTCATAGAGATGCCTTCTGTAATGGACTAAGGTATGTCCTAGTGATTGTGTGCATCTTTTCCCAGTGGCTAGAAGCTTACCCGACTAGGAGAAATAACAGTCTCACAGTAGCCAAACTATTGTTGAGAGAGATAATTACGTGTTTCGTCTTCCCGACTTTTCTAGAGTCAGACCGAGGAACTAATTTTAATAATTAAGCCCTGAAGATATTGTGTGCAGCATCACAAGTTGAGCAAAGACTACATTGTAGTTATCGTCTGGAGGCTTCCACCATTGCCGAGCAAGTGAATGGTACATTGAAATCTAGGTTGGCAAAACTGTGTGCTTTCACATCTCTGAAATGGCCTGATGCGTTTGCCTCTGGTGTTGTTGAGTCTGCAAAGTACCCCAGACAGAAGGACAGGAATGTCACCCCATGAAATCATCATTGGTAGAGCTATGAGACAATCAACTGTGCCTGCAAATGCTCTTGTGAACATTAGAGATGACATGATTCCTGATCACTGTAAAGGACTACATGATGTGGCGCGGTCTGTGTCCTACCAGGTTGGATAGACAACTGCCCCACCACATCAGCAGCAGTGCCATGACCTCAGTCCCAGCATCTGGGTCATGGTGAAGAAGCACGTGTGCAAGTCATGCTTGGAACCTTGTCTGGGGTGGGCGGTATCTGGTGATTCTTGTTTCCACCACTGCTGTAAAGTGTTGAGGTCTCCAGAATTGGGTACATGCTGCTCATAGTCACAGAGACGTGTGTCCTCTTGATGATATTACAGCACCTGCTCTTGATGTGGCCGTGGTTACAGTGAGACAGAGGGAGCAGGTTAGTCAAGCTGTTGGGGATCAGCAAGCTGCTGGAACAACACTCAATGGCCTGAGGGCGGTCTGAGAGAGTCAACTGTTGTTGGTTCTGAAGGGTCCAATCTAGTAAAGTTGACTACATGAGGCTTAGTCCCCTGTTCTGTAGAGGATAGAAGGAGAGGTCTGTTAGCAAAAGCTGCAACCTATTCTAAAGTTCCACCTTGGGCAAAGGAAGAGAGTGAACACAGAATAGTGGGAAATATGGCTGCACTTGCACTACATTGGCAACATAAAGGGAGATTATGCTTTACCATTAGAAAATCTACAACTGACATAAATTTTGTTGGGGCGAGTGAATGTGACCACCATTTTGAAATTCGAGGAAATAGATAATTAAATTTGGATGGAGGAGATACTATGTGTTCCCTGAAGTCTATTATGCTTGTGGAAAAAGTGCATTTTACAGGTTATCCAAGAGATGGTATGGAATCTGTTATTTGGGAGTAGTTTTTCCAAAAATGTATCAAGTGGAACAAATTGAGGATCCCAAAAGGGGAAAAAGGCAAGGGCTAAGAGGAGAGCGAGTGCCAGTGAAATAATAGGTGATATCTTTGGTGCCTTGATTTCAACTGTAGGAGTGATACTCAACTCACACAAGATTAGAAAGCGTTCTACTGTAGTTGATAACCTATCTACTAGTGCAGCTGGGGGTTCCTAGTTGTCGATATAGAAATGGTTGTCATCAGATTGATGCTTTTGCAGAACAGACTTCCTTTAGATGTCTTTCTCACAAAGGAGGGAGGAGTCTGCTGGATGTTAAAGGTTCAACAATGTTGTACTTACATCCCAGACAGGAGTGAAGACCTGATGAAATACATCAGTAACATTACTGACCTGAAAAAGCATTTGAAAGTTTTGAAAGCTACAGGTGCTTGGGAAGCAATAGGATTTTCTGCTATAGGCAGATGGTTTGGGAACATAGGGAGTGGACTAGTTGGAAATATCTTAAGACCCTTAGTGATAACCGTTCTTTGTGCATTACTTTTGGTTGTGATACTGAATATGTGCAGGCATGCACAAATGAAGATGAGAAGAGGAAGTGAGCAGATATAGAATTAGAAGAGAAACAGAGTAAACATTATGATGACATAACATTTCTGGAGGATTCCAGAAGGAAAATGATGAAGACAACAAGGTTGCATCTTTGAACATAAGAGATTGATGTAATGGCTTGATTCACCATCAGAGGGAGATTGGTGAAGTGTAAAGTTGCCCACTCTTTACACGTCACAACAATCCCAAAATGGTCTGATCTATGATACACAGAATGAATGTGCCTCTGCACCTCAATCTTGCATGCCTTTGTGTTTCTCAATCAATGCTACATTTAATACTGCTGATGCAGAAGAGTCTTTACGTAAAGGTTTAGATCTCATGTTTAACATTTTACTAATGTCGAGAGGGATACAGTTGATGATATACCTAGAATTGTCTTTATTAAAAGGATGTTTTAACTGGGAATTATTTCTAATACAGTAACTGATGAATTAATACGTTTATGGGATTTTATCACTAAAAGAGATTTAAAAGAAATAACATGTCTTGTACTGAATAATGAGACATTATAATGTAAGGCTCACTTTAAACCATCCTTTCATGCCATTTTGAAGCTTTCCTATTTGACACCAGAATCATGTGCGAATTAGTCTGTGTAACTGCTAGAAATGTCTTTCATAGCTTGAAATGATCCCTATGTACGTAGGTTGCTAATGTAGTTGAAACGCTAAAAGTTTATTAATGTATGCATTTATGTTACACGTATATATGTATGAATGTACTTCTCCAGTATATCCACTGTTATGCAGTTTCATTGCTTACTACGTGAGTTATCAGACTAAATATTATATTTGCATAGGTGTTTTTAAATGTGCACATACATAAACAAGGATGCACTATAGCTTTAATACTTTAAAGTTAGATGTTTCTACTAAAGGCCTGACTCTTGTTCTCATGAGTATTCATTGCATTAAGACATTTTGCTGACTTGCTTTCCTTTGTAGGAGATTCTCAGCAGCTGTTAGCCTGAATTGATACATTTCTTGTAACAAGTATTAGATACATGTCTGGGAATGGAATTCAACAAGGAGCACATGAGAACTCTGTGGACAAACAATGGGCTGTTGTCTTTACCCATGAGTGTGGAACCGAGAGTGATGTTCCCATGTTCAGTGTGTAAGTATGCAGTGAGTTACACTCTGAACACCATGTGCAAAAAAAACACCACGTGCAGTTATACGGACTTTTCAAACAAATACAATGATTACTATTGATAATGTACCAAAAAGGGAGTTGCCTGTGGACTTTATCGATTATAACACACCAAATGCCTTGGACGGAGGGGCAGATGACTTCAGACTTTCTTGCAGACCGTATGCTGAACTCTTTTGCCGAACCATCTCTGCAAGTCCTTTGCAGAGCCTTCCTTTAGACTTCCTCCCTTTCCCTAAACTCCAAATCACATGGACCCTTAAAATTGAACTTTTAGAGACTTTTCCCTACGTCATGATAACTTTCCTGAGTGTGGTTTAGATCAAATCTTTCTGGCACCTGAAGACTCTTAACCAAGCTTCTGCAATGCTGTTGCAAATACTCATTGTACTGTTTTGTTTAATCCACAATATTTTTTGAAGATTTGTTCTATGACAAGTCATGTGCCTTAGTTTGTATTAAAGAGGACTCATTTGCTAATGCCTAAGAAAGAACAAGCTTGATTATATTCCGAGCATCAGATTCTAATGTTATTGTTTTGCATAGTGGCTACAAAGCTGCTTGTGTGTTGGATTCTTGTTTGCTTAAATTTGTTTAGGAGGCTAGGCCTCGCTGTTGTAGTTTGATATTGAGGGTTAAACCTTTAGGCTCAATGTAAGGGGCTGCTTGACCTCCAGGACCTCAAATCGCCTAAGGGGGCTCCATCCTCCACCACGAAATGCGCCACGAGGCACAGGTGCACAGTGCAGGGAAAGAAGTCGTGGCCAGCCACACACTGAAAAGCGCTCCCTGCAATTCCGCAGCACGGAACGCACACGAGCCAAGGGCGGGCCCGTCCTGCACCGATCAGTGACAGGAAGAGACTGGGCAGAGCCACCCCCCTTGGCCTGTCCACATTCATCACCTTGCCGGGTAAAGACCAGTTAGAAATGGAAGATTTGGCTTATCTACTGGAATTTAACCACCCATAATCAATAGCTGTCTTTGCCTTTGAGTAATTTTGCAGATCTGAGACTGAGAACATGGTGGCACACTCCATTTCAACTACTGGAGTGGACTTTGATCTAATCTTCAGAGCGCCCTGTCTCTCTTGGCGCTTTTTTCCTGTTTTGCAGCATTGAGGGCTAGAGGAGTTTTGCCAATTGACTATCAAGAATTCCTTTGTGTGGATTTTTGGCTTTCATCCATTTATGAGTGATGCACTATAATCTTTATTTGCTGACTTTTCCTTGAGAGCAGGATATTATTGTATTGTATAGGTGACTAACTAGACTGTGATAATGGCCGCAATTGTATAAGCCAAATATTAATTGTGGCACACAGCTTATCATTGAGAGACTTTTTGGGATTACATATTTTTTTTATTAGTTTGGTTAGTGTGTATTGAATAGCCAATTACCATCTGCAATCATGGTTAAATGGAAGGCTTTGGATAAATTAACTGAGGCAGGAGGCGCGAGTACTGCACCGAGGCACTCAGCAGAGAATGGTACCCTGTGTGCAATTGATGAGCTGATAGAAGAAGTAGAGGGTTTACTTGCCCCGAAAGGAAAAGGAGTCTTCCCAGGGAAGGGGTGAAGAGGAACACTCTGAAGGGCATTACATCATATCTTAGCAAACCACAAAACAGTAGTGCCCTAAGGACTAGTACAAAGGATAAACATACCAGCACCCCCGATCCAGAGAACCCCCAAGAGAGTACACTAGAAGTCCCTGTCAAGGTCCATCCTCTTGAGCAACTGCATACATCTACCACCTTTATAGCCAATACTGAGTGCTCAAACAGGTTTGCAACTCTCGAGCCTTTATGTATTAACATAATGGCTGAACACACAGGGACTGAGACCTTGAAGGTCGCCATATGTGAGGGAGGAGTGGAAACATCTGCACAGCTAAATTCATTAAGGGGAGAGATTGCCAGGTTGAGAGAGTGCATGGGCAGATTGGCCAACATTAACGACACTCTAGAGGATAGCAAGAATAAAACTCCCTGAATAGATTTTAAACAAACTATCAATCAAAGCTCGAACTCTCATGCAGGTAAAGCAGCTGACTTAGCTAAGGGTAAACATGTTAGAGTAGAATTGGCGTCTGCTAATAATAGCGCTACGGGGGAACCGGTTGGAGGGAGGTACATTCTTAAATTGCAGCAGAAATCAGGCAGAAACTTAGCACTCAGCCAAAGGGAACCAAACACACATAGTTATCATAGGAAGAACAGCATCTCCGATCCCCAGGAGTCCACGAATAAGCCACATGATATTTACATGTAAAATGTCCCGAAACTTTCTCAAGGAGCCAGAGAAACCCATGACGCACGTGTTAATAAAGTTATCGACTGGTTGAAGCACATTAGTGGATGTAGATCCATAATTAGGGAGGATATTTTGTATTCCACATGCTTTAGCAATAATGATTATCAATTTGGTTGCATAGGGTTGACATTAAAGAATCATGATCTGGTAGAAGGGTTAATCACATTGGAATTGAGGTTCAGGCCTGATATAAGGTAGCAAAATAAGACTTAAGCTCAATGCCCCAAATTCCCTAACAGAAAAAACAGGAATCAAGGTTTGTAAACCCCTAGCGCCCTATCAATGTACTCTTAACTCCAGCGAATACTCAAACTTATCTGAAAATGACTGACTGCTAGGGATTATGGATGACTTATCAGCCCGATCAATATTGGCTGGGAAAGAATTTAATGACTCTATTGGGTCAGCAACTTCACAACAATTAGTTATTAGGGAAGATGGAGGGGAATTCATCATAACCCTTTGGACATTGAAAAACACTCTAGCATTAGAAGGCCTGAACTGTTGTATCATTCCACATAGCGCAGAGCAGTGGGAGAGTCAGGATGATTTCCTTAGGATGCTGTTGTGGAATTTAGCTGGAAATAAAGCAAAGCTTGCAGATCCTGAACGGGGGAATTCATATATCAATACCACATCATCCTATTTTAGAAGACCTGGGTGGTGGAACCGGTATTTAGATCTTGCCTTATCACTTTTAGTGTCAATGCTCTGCCATCCCCGTCAGGAAAAGCATCGGGCAGCCTTTTGATCTGGTTAAGGCTTAATCTTTTTCTGGTAGCTAAAGTTGTTCCATCAAACAGCAGGGATTTGCTGGTCTTAGAAACAAAAATATATAGTACTCAAGGGGTGAGACATATTGCCATTGTAAATATGTACATCAGATCGGTCTTTCCAAATACCCGATCCCCTACAGTGGACCATCTCTTAGATGTTGGGTCACCTCAATTGGAATGCTCACAAAATCATAGCAGGTGATTATAACATGAGACTCAATTTGGAACAGAAGAAACTAGGACATATGTCTCAAATCTTTTATCCTCCATTAAGATCAAGGGCTCCTGAGCATGATGCATCAAAACTCACCACTGTGGAAGTCCAGCAGGAGGATATGGTAGTGGAATATGGTCTAAGAATAGTTAATGGCAATGCTAGATCAGACTCCCCCGTGTCCAACCTTTTAAAAGAGGATCCATTTCTAGCAACATAGATTACATACTGCAGGATCAGGCAGTATAGCCGTTCCTAGATGATATGGAAATAGTCCCAAGACTGGAAAGTGACCATCAGGCTGTGGGGCATATTCACAAGGACTTATCGCCGAGTTATCGCCACCTTAGCGCATCAAAAGTGGAGATAGATTTAACGCCCCATTCACAAGCGGGTGCAAACTGCAGACATCGCCAGTATACCCGCGATAACTGCCGCAAATTTTATCCCCACGGGTGACACCACCAACTAACCCTAATGAGATGCAGAGTAGGCGTTCCCGTGCAAAAACCCACGAAAACACCACTACACCACTTTCACAACGAACTGCCAGATCCGCGATGCGAGTCAAAACCACGCGATAAGCTGTGGTAGCAGCAGGTATTTAACACCTGCCTCTTGCTGGTGTTAAGCAGGATGACTACCTGCAGTAGGTAACGGAGCCCCGCACACAGCCACACCCGAAGAACAGCCGACGCCATGGAGCTACTCATCATGCAGCTTGGAGCCCCAACAGGGCCACAACACCCACCGCCACCACCCCCAGGACCGCCACCACCCCCAGGACCCAGACCGGCACCCCCCCCGGACCACCACAGAGGCAGCGCAGAGTAAGACAGCAGACCTACTGAAAACGCACTAGTCTCACAGACCAAACGCCCGCGGAAGTCATTGCCCACTACAGGCTCAAAAGGACAACCATCCTCCGCATCATGACCCACATCGGCCACAGGCTGACGGACCCAACACAGCGGACAACCAACATCCCTCTGCAGACAAAGCTGCTGGCTGTGCTGCACATGTTGGCCTCTGGTACCTTCCAACCAACAACGGCCAGAGTCGGGGGAGTCTCACAGCCAGCCCTATCAAAGGCCATCACACCTGTCCTAGATGCCATCATCAGCTTCATACCCCAGTACCTTCACTTCCCCCACACTGCGCAGGAACAGCTGGAGACCAAGCAAGGCTTCTACGCCATTGCTGGATTCCCACACGTGTTGGGGGCCATTGACTGTACACATGTCCTACTTGTGCCCCCTGCGGACACTGCACACATCTACCGCAGCAGAAAGCACACGCATTCCATCAATGTGCAGGCAATAGTGGACCACCGGGGAATGTTCACCAATGTCGTCGCAAACTACCCAGGCAGTGTGCACGATTCCTACATCTTCCGACAGTCCATCATCAACCAGCGCTTCCAGGATGGCACCTATGCAAATGCACTGCTCGTTGGTAAGTACCAAATCAACACACCACACACCTCAAATCCACCATCACACAACGCACAACTGTGGGAATGCACACATGACCAAACCACATACAACATGTCAATCAACATGCCCACCTACCAGATATGACAACACAACTCCATTGGGATCCTGGGCTTTCCATGTACACAAGCCAGCTACATCATGGCACCACAGCCACACAACAGCTGAACGTGTGGAGAGGCGGAAAGCAGGCATGTGTGAAGGAGGCAAGTGACCCATGAATGGGAATGTACACAATGACAAGTGTGGCGTGAATGTGCTGGACAGACCTGGGTATGCAAACCACAGATATGTCCATGCAGACATTAACTGCTGGTGTCTGGAGAGTAGTGGACAGTGGACGCAACCATGTCACCCCAAGCTGTGGGGTAGATCGCGGAAATGTCGCTCGCTGGGTCCCCCCTGTGTGCATGAGCGTAGTGGGTTGGCCTGGCTTATGCCAGGCCTGCGCAGGGGTGTGGATAAAAACACCGTGGCGCTGAGCGTGGTGCTCTCCCGGAATAGCCAACGTCACTGCCAGGGCGGTGCCTCTCAGCCCGCCACGAGGCTGATGGCGTGAGCAGCGGGGCCTGCGAGCCTGTGCCCCTGCTGCACCCCAGGCCGCTGATACCCAGACCCGGCTTGCCCGCCCCAGAGCACCAAGGCCGCACTGCTCATCTGCCGACACCATCGTGTGTCAAAGAGGGCCCAGCACGTGCCAGTGCTAGCTCCAAGACCCATGCCCGTGACCTTGACAGCCTCCTCAGACCATCACTGTCCTCCGTGACACAGGCCCCCAGGAGTCCTCATTCGTTGAAATACTCCACCCCTGCAGCCGGCCTACACTGCAGTCCAGTATGTCCCACATCTAAAACTGAGTCCTGATTAATCAATGGCAGAGTTCATGCCAGTGAACGCAGGGAGAGGAGTGAGAGAAAGATGCGTTTCAGTCCGGTGGAAACACGGATCACCGATACGGAGGAGGTCGACCACTAGCAAGGACTGACCTGGTGCCACTAACCCTGTGCGCCGTGAGACACCGTCAGCCTCCGGCAGAACATTGTTGGTGTCTGAGCCTGTGGCCTGGGGGTTGTCATCAGCAACTGGCAGGTACGAACTTGGTGTTTGGCATGAGTCTGTGGCATTCATATCCGCCATGTTGCCGGACACAGCTGGCATGTGCCCTCTGCATCATGCCCTGGGGGTACACCTCCCACTCTCCCACTCTCCCCCGAAACACTCCACAAAAACCACCTTTGATACATGCGGGACCCTGCTCTGCCCTCATGACCCTACCCCAGTGTCCCGCAAGTCTGCGTCCCGTGGCGGTAGGCCCGTGTCGGCCGCTGTGCATCCGGGGCCACTAACTCTGTGCAACTCAAGTCATGGTCCCTTGCTGTTCGAACATTGCATTCCTGAGTGCCTGATGACTGTTGAAGTTGTTGCCAGCACCAGCTACTCCCTGAGGGCTGGCTTACACTCACCCCACACACAGCCAGCACAGGCGTCACTGGACTAGTGGGCCTGCCAACACATCATGCCGAACCAAGTATTGACTCTTTTCTCTCTGCACTGTCACAGGTGATCAAGGATATGCACTCTGCCCTGACACCCCTCCGAGACCGGAACACACCCGCCCAGAGGCAGTACAATGCGGCCCACATACGCACCAGGGGTATCGTGGAATGCACATTTGGCGTGTTGAAGTCTCGTTTCAGGTGCCTGGACGTCACAGGTGGAAGGCTCCTATACAGGCCAGACATTGTGTGCAAGATGATCGTTGCATGTTGTGTGTTGCACAACATCTGTGTACGCACCATTGCCCCATGGATCCAAGTTCCAGATGTACCGGACGATGATGAGGACGATGGGGCAGGTGACCCACATCCCACTGCAGCTGTGACAGGAATAGCCCATAGGAACACCCTCATTGCCAATTTCTGCACATGAGCACGTCACATTGTGGCCGTCCCTGGCAATCATGGGACAGTACAAAATGTCCACAAGCACAGCATGTGTGAATAAAAAATATTTGCAGGTTACAGGTTGTACTTGTACATTGTCATGTCACAGTTTCCTGCTGTGCCAGATGTGATTGGCCATGTTGTGCACATATGCGGCACCAGTGGTGTCCTGTGTTCTGTTGTGGAGGTGTTGCTGTTTGTACCAGGATGTTGTCAATGTCGAGGTGCACTTATTCTTATGTGCGTATGCTGCACGGTGGGTGAGTCGCTCCTGCAGCTCTGATTTGGCTGCCACTTATCCCTTTCATGCTGTAATGTGGTTTGTGGCCTCATTGTCTACATTGCTAAGTTAGCTTAGGCCTGGCTGCCATGATGCCTTTTTTGCACACGTTACTTTGTGACTTTGTTTTTCCAGACTCTACTTGTGCCCGGCTATATTAGAACTGTCTGCCTTTTTGCCTTTCACCTTTTCTCATGTTCCTTGTGGGTTTCGTCTGCACACCATGTACAAGGTCGAAAAACAACGTCCCTTGTTATTGCTGATCTGGTCAGCCCCTCACACTTAGACATAACACGAAATACAGCTGCACTGGAGAAATTTGTATGCTTTTAATATTGTGATCTCCCTTTTGGTGGCACTTGGAGAAAAACCTTTCCAGGGAGAAGAGCTGTGCTTGTCTGATGATGTAAACTTTGCATCTAGATATTGAGGTATGGGGGTCCGCCTGACAAAGCCCAGAGGTCTTCTATTTTTATAATCAACTAGTTACTAGCACGGGGAGGGTGGTAAGGCAATTTAGCCCTATATCCACTGTCTTTATACAATGCTGTCCCCGTTTGTATTCTATGGAATTGTAACCATGCTTATTATTTTATCGTTATGCATTATGCTGATAGTACTGGTACCTGTACTTTATCTTAGAGCACGATAGTTGAAATAAACATTTTAAACTATACTGTGTCTCTTATTACGCACGTTGTGGACAAGTATGAGTGAGTTATGAAAGAGTGTTCTGGCTCCCGCGAGTCCTGAGAGAGACCGTGTTCTGGGTTGTCTAATCATTGGTAGCTTCGCTGTAGTACGGAGAACGAATGAGACGCTAAAGCTAGTCGGATTGGGATTGTGGGTACTAAGGTGCATGGTTGGTTCACCACTATACATCGAGGTCCTATTATCCTGTGCATAGCTCTGTATATGTGCAGAATCCCCGCAACATGGCGCCACCAACGTGGTGGGCTTCTTATCTGCGAGACGCTTGAGTAGTGCTTGTGCTTGTCCACAATAACCTTCGCTTACGCTTCCGGAAACGTATGTGAGGGTGATTCCTCCTATATTGATGTTTTTATAGGTTCTTTCAAGCTTGAAGTTATTAAAAGGTGTTTTCTTTTATGTTAACCCTATATTGCGCTGCCTCACACTAGGTTGTTGATCATTCCTGGTCTTAATGGCCGCGAATGTAAATATACTGGCACATAGCCGCGCTGCGCTCCGGGCTCATTTACAGGCTTATGGAGTGCCAGACGTGGGTGTCGCTCTCATCTTTGTGGTGCAGGCTGACCCGGCTCACCACTTTGAGGTGTTTTACTCTTGGGTCACTTTTCCGGCGGTGGAAGGAGCTGACAATTTGTTTCATGTTTACGCTCCCACTGCCTTACCCAATGCTTATCGGCCTTATCAGGCTCTTGAAGTACCACTTATGGCATGGCAACACCGTATTTGGTTTAATGGCGCCCTCCCACATCCGGTCACCCCGGTTCGTTTAGGCCCCTTATCAATAGAGGGGGCCACTTGGCCAGTCTTGACCGGGTATACCCCACATCCGCGTTATTTGACGATTGCGGTTGATGAACTGCGCGCATTGCATGCGTCTTTAATCCGCGTGCACAGAGCTTTGGTACAATATGTTACAGGCAACGTCCAGGGGGCCCCTCTTGGAGTTGCGGCGCATCCAGCTGGACCAGGTGGTGTAACCATAAGTCCCGTCATTGTTAATTCGGTGATGGGCAAGCGCCCACAGAATAAGGATGATTTGCCTTATTGGCTTGCAGAAAAATTTGACCAGCTGGAGGCTGTTTTTCCGTATACTGCTCCTGTGGACAAACACAGGATTTTGACGATTAGTTTGCCGAAAGACTTAATTCCCGAGTTGGCAGAATGCAACAACTGGGGCAAGGTATTCGCAGCAGTGTATGCGAAGTGTTTCGGCACTCCTTCCATGACGGTTCTCCCCTCTGTAATTAAACGAGTGCAGGATGAACATGGCCCTGAAGTGGCTGTGGAATTGGGGATGAGACTGGTGGGAGTGTTCGATGTGGTGGCTGATCTAATCCTTGCGAACGTCAAGGGTGACGCAGTCAACTTTCAAGTCGCTAATGCTTTGGCTTTGGTCCCAGAGCCGGACAAGCCACGCGAATTACCGAAAATTATTGCACAGGCTTATGAAACCATTGGCCGCAATAGTTTGGGGGTTAAGCCTTTTGCTAAAACGCAAACTCAATCACATCCACAACCGAAAACTCAGTCTGAGAAAGATGAGAAACCATTCTTTACTAAAAAGAACTGGAAGTTGAAGAAACAGGGTAAGCAACAATCAAAACCAGGGTCGCGTGCCGCATCCCCTGTTTCCATATCTTCTGAACGCACTTATGATTTGCGCGACAGAGCGAGAATTAAATCTCCAGATAGATTTCAAGTCCCTGACCCGCGTTCTCCTCGTTCTTCACATGCACCATCGACCTCCCAGACTGGTGGAGGAGATCACCAGGATAGAGGCAGGGGTCATGAGGCCCCACAGGGACGAGACCAACCTCGACAACCAGTCCGAGGGAAACCAGAAGAATTTCCACGTTCTCGCCCACAATTTCAAAAGAAAAAAGTTGCAGCATTAACAGCGAGGTATGCCACAGATAGTGAGAACGAGACTCCTGAATTGGACGTGGGCAGTGACGCTGCTCGACAGCGCCGCGGAAGTTACCATAGTGCGGGAGGCACTGCGTCCTCATGTGGAGGCGACAGCAACTGATACATTCTTTACTGTCGAGACAGCTGACACCCGAGTGGCACCCCCTGACAGACTATTTAATATTGTCATTCAAATTGAAGGTGACATTGCGTGTGTTATTAAAGGGATTTTTTGGGAAAATCTGACCTCTTCTTACGACATTTTGTTGGCGGAGGCGGATTGGCCACCCCCATTCGTACTTGCTGCTCGTAGAGGGGAGGAGGTCATCCTTCCGAGCTTTTCTCGTCATGTCCCCAAGGACAAAGCGGAGGCTCTCGCAGCTGAATGGGCTGGGGCCCTGGCTCCTGCGCTATACCGTAACCACGTGGGCTGGGATGAGGATTCTCCACCCCATGATATACCCTTGCGGTCTCTGCCACAGCCCCAACCCCAATATCCCCTTCGGCGGGAAGCTAAAGGTCCCGTTTCTGACGTTCTGACACAGTTAGAATATCAAGGAGTAATTGAAACATGCGTATCACCAATGAATAATCCCCTTTTTGCGGTTTCTAAACCCGATGGGTCGTACCGTTTAGTTTTGGATTACCGACATTTGAACTCTCATTGTCGGACCTTTGCGGTGCAAAATACCCACAGTTCTGCGCTCGTAGACAGTCTTGTTCGTAAAAAATATAAAACGACACTTGACCTATCCAATGGATTTTACACGCACAATTTGTCCCCGGAGTGCAGCCAATGGAGCGCTTTCACTTCCGGTGGAAAATAATTTACATTTCGGCGTTTGCCCATGGGCTACAAGAACAGCCCGGGGGTCTTCGCCGCCCGTGTTGTCTCTTTGTTGGACAGCATAGACCCAGATGCGTATTCGTACGTCGACGATATCTATCTGACAGACGACGAATTATGGCCGCATCTTTCCTGTGTAGACCGCATTATTCTTGAATTTGCGGTCTTAGGATACAAATTTAATTTTGCCAAATTACACATCGCTTTTCGAAGTCATGCTGGCTTCCTGAGCATTCCTCTATACTGCAATCTTTGCAGTCTGATATACTTGAATCTAAGTTCTTGTTGACTCGTGATAACCGCACGAACCTGGTGATTAGAATTGTGCCAGGGGCAGTGGGTTTCACGTACTTAACGTTTAACGAAGGTGACACAGTACCTATTGCATACAAGTCGCATCTTTACACTTCAGCTGAGTTGCGCTTTTCCTCTGTGGAGAAAGTTTTGACTGCAGTGCAAATGGCGATTCTTAAGGAACGCGCACTGGCCCAGGGAAAACGAATCTTGGTGGTGACAGGGTATCCTGCCCTTTAGGCAGTGACGAAGGCGAGTGTACCGAACTCTAAGGCTTTGCACCCCCGTAGGATACAATGGGCTACATCTCTGACGTCCCCGGATGTTACTTTTATCTTTGATTCCTCTCTTCAGACACAGGAGTTCTTACAGTATGAATTTGTTCATCCTCCTCCTCTGTCTTTGCTGCCGCTTGAGGAGTACAAATGTATCATTTACACCGATGGTTCGGCGCAACCGGCCACGGGTTCTAAGCATGCTTATTCCGCAGCTTGTGCTATTGCTGCAGGTACTATGGTGAACGGTGAGTTCAAATCGAGTGTGGCGCACACGCAGGCACTAGGAGACAGTTCTGCACAATTGGCCGAGCTGCGTGCTTTGGTGCTTGCACTTGAGTTCGCGAATCCAGACGTGACGACCCTTATTGTATGCGACTCTTACTACTGTGTTCAGTCCTTTAATGACAACCTATTCTTTTGGTCTCAAAACGACTGTAGAGATGCTAAAGGCACCACAATTAAGCATAAAATGCTTTGGGTTCGAGTGGCAGATCTTAAACAACGTCTGCCTCTCACACAGGTGATTCATACTCTTGGCCACCAGCGTGTGGGCACACACGCGGTCGGTAACAGTTTGGCAGATGAAGCTGCCAAATCTGCAGTAGCCACATGCTCAGTAGCGGCAGTTACAAGATCCATGACAAAAATAGATAATGAGATTTTGGCAGCTATTGCTGCAACAAAGGAAGGTGCTAATTACCCACGGGGTTTCCCTTCCAAGTACTCTTATCACTTAAGTCCCGAACAGGTTCCTTACGTAAGAATTCCAGACGTTGGTGATCGGCTGATTCCCAACGCGGACCGCAGAACTTCCTTGATAACGGCCGCACACGAAGGCTTGGCTTCAGCCCATGCTGGCGTGTCTGCGACTGTTTCCATCTTACAGCAGCGTTACTGGTGGCGAGGTTTATATAAACAGACCCGTACTTATGTGCTTTCTTGTGACGTTTGTCAGCAAATTAAGCCTTCAATGGTTACACGACCACCACAAACACAGCTCTGCATTTCTAACAAACCTTTTGGGTGTGTTTACCTGGATCACTGCGGTCCATTTTCTTCTGACACTGCATATAAATACATCTTAGTTGAGGATTCGTGCTCACGTTTCATCTGGGTTTGGCCACAACGAAGTGCTGACGCTCAAAATGTCATAAGGGATTTGCGTGTCTTTGTGGGAATTTATGCCTGCGGCACCTTCCATTCCGACCAAGGTCCAGCGTTCGCCTCTAAGGGTTACAAGGACGCAATGAGGTCACTGGGGGTGCGGGTGTAATCTTCGTCTCCATATAGACCTGAGGGCAATTCAATTGTGGAGCGAATGAATCGTGACTTATAGCAATCCTTGACAGCTAGAGTCTTAGGTACTGGGAGGAACTGGCTGGCCCACTTGTATAGCGTGCAACGTGCGCTTAATAATCTCCCTAGAAGATCTCTGGGTGAGCGGACCCCATACGAAATGCTCTTTGGCATACAAATGTTTGTGCCAGACCTTGATGGTCTAGACATGGCGGCGAATGCCGCAATCTTTGACGTAGATAATCATTCTACTATGTTGCAGGACTTACAAGAGAACCGTGACAAACTTGCAAATGAACACTTGCCTTCAGCCACTGATGCTTCGTTGCAGATTCCGGTTGCAGGCTGGCTTCCATAGGTTGGAGATCTGGTCCGAGAGAAAGTGGAGAACAAGAAAGAATTTGGCCCCTCTTATCGTGCACCAGTTCCTGTCCTTGGCTTGAAGGGTACTCGTACTGTCATCTTACCACCGCTTCCTGGTCGCAAAGACAACAGATACATCTCAGTGGACAATGTCAAGCTACAACATCTGGCCGATCCTGAATAGCGTGACACCTGCGGTATCATGCCCAGCCATTTCAAGGACTCCTGTTTGTGGCCCTCCACCTTACACAGACACTGATGTTGCCATTGAGATGGTCGAGTTTCCTGATCGCCTGCTCAACTTCCCAGCTTCCTCCTGTAACGAGGAGACCGAGTATACATACCCCGCTACCGAGTCGGTGGCTCATTTACCTACAACACCACTGAGCCTGACCCGTTTCTCCTTTGATTCGGCTTCCACCTCATCGCTTATCCCGTCCAGCTTCAGTATTTTTATATCCTGGTTCAGAGACAATTTTTTGGTCCCACCATGGACATACATCTGGTTGGTATTATTCCTGATTTTCTTGTTCATGTCCATTGGCTTTGTGACAGTTTTTTTCTTGCTCATCAATGGACACTATTTACCAGAATGCTCTGCGGTGAACTGTGTCGCTGGAACTTTGGCTCCACATTCTTCCTCTCACATCATGAAGCGCGGCCACACATTTGTGAACATTTCAGCTTTCCCAGTCGCTGATGGCATCGTATGGAAATGCGGTAAATTTCCAAATTCATGGACCAACCGAGATTATTAATGTACCGAATGTCCTCCGTGTTTCCATGGGTGATGTGGTGAAAAGTAATGTTCATTCTGACGATTGGGATGTGCATGCCGTTGAATCATTATTCTCTGATTTGAAATATTATGCTGCTTTAATGCTGAAGATTTGTACTTAAATTCTGCAAGTTATGCTGATTTATATTGTTACCAGCATTGGGGCAACCATTTTCGCCATAAACCAAGTACACTTCGGGGTACTTTTAATTACACCCAATGGGAACATTGTCCAACCCCTTTGCCAGGTAGCTCCCAAACACTTAAAAGTAAATTTACTTACTTTACAGACTTTGATAGATCAAACCCTGGGTCCTATTATTTTAAATTGAACACTTCGTACACTCACAAGGTAATGTTGACCCACACCAAATTGCTATATTCGAGTTCCTTTTTGAACGCATTAACCGTGGGTGGTTATGAGCACTGGAAGGACACCATTGACTTAAGATCTATTTGGGGCACCAAATCATGGCAGGTACACGGTACGGAAGCCTTACACCGTGCTTGCCTAATCCCGGCCCAAGTTTTATTTTTAAATAGTACGATCTATCAAACAACCTGTTGGGGTTTGGCTACTTCCAAACAATTGAATGCACCCTCCATTCCCGTATTGTCTTCCATTCCCAACGACAGCTTGCATTTCAATATTTCCCTTGCAGATTTGCAAACTTTGTTTCAAAACAATTCATTTAATATCTCTGCGATTGTTCAGTCACCCTGGTTGGCTTGGCCCATAGCATCGAATGCCTGCCAACTATGTTTTCATGACTCTGCTCCTGGTTACAAACAGGATAGGCCTGATCCAAGGTTTTCTGACTCTCGTACTGTTACAACATATTCTGTTGGTAAATTGTGTAAACAGTGGTTGCAGCACTCTTCATTAGATTCTGTAAAACAACATTTATCCCTCCTATCAGGCAACATTGATCTGTCCGATTTTGTTCTAGGGCCTCGAGGTCCTAGACCTAAAAGATTTATTTATGAGACTTACAATGAACTCTGGAAGCTTTCACAAATTGAAGCTGCTTCCCGTTTATGGGAAATCGATCAGGCAAATCTAGAAAAAGTGCTTGCTGTTGTTGTATTAATACCCTGTCTTCCCGCATTTACACATTAGAGAATATTGTTTCATCTGTTGTTGATATTGTACAAGATGATGTGTCTGTGTTATATCATGGTCAGAATCAATTGCGTTCAGTAATGCAGTTTGCGTGGACGTTGCAAACATTGAAAATGGGCAAGGTTCCATGGCATTTTTTAAACACGTCTGCCTTGTTCTTGCCATTTAATTTAACTCAAAAACAGCAATTCATGTCCATGAAGGATGCAACATACACTCTCTTACATATCGAGAAGATAGAGCCATTACCATTATCTGTGGCGGAGACTGACTCTGCGGTTTGGCTAGTTCACGGGGTTATCGCTTTGCCTTTTTCTTTATTTGAGTTCAGTTCATGCATGAAACATTATCCTGTTGGCCGTTTTCAGCCTTTAGGCAGTGCCTTCTTACATGAACTTTGGTCCCTGCCTTTCATGTACAGATGCCTTAGGGACGGAAAAGAGGTCTTTCCCACAGGAGAGCCTTGCGATTCTACAGTGTGTCATTCCCTATTTTGTAAAAACATAAAATTGCACGGGGCTTGTAATGTTTTTCGGCTCCGAATCTTGCTTGTGTTTTAAAAGGCATTCCGGCTCCTGTTATATCACCTACTTTCACTGTGCTTGCAAATGGTAGCTATCTGCTTCTGAACAATCAGGACTGCTGTGGAATGCAGGCAGGCATCCCCTATATTGTAACGGTTTCGCACCACGTAGTGTGCTGTAAAAATGTGCTTTTTCCACCCCCGCAAGACATGATAGATAGTTCCATTTGGCCTCCATACCCACGTTGAAGGCGGATTTCAATAAATAGAGCAGAATAAAGGCGCTATTATTAAACCAGGAGGTTATGCTCACTTCCGCACGGGAGACCTTCGTCCTCCAGGTGGCTAGTACCCACAGTGAGATACAGGCTCTTTTGAACACGAACCTCCCACAACATTTCGGTGAACTGATTCACCGCGTATTCAATGCTTCTAATACCGAAGGTCTTGTGTACTTTTTTTAAAGTTGTGGGCTCTGGCCTTGTTACCTACTTTCAAACTATATTTGGTGTAATTCCGGCTTTTATTCACTCTATTTTTTCCAGCGTCTTTGGCGGCTTCCCATTGCTCCTAGCCTTAGCTGCTGGAATATTGCTTTTAATTTGTTTGCTGCGCAATGGCTGCGCTTCCTGGGGGCCTACTCGACCAAGGTCGACTCCGGATGCTCCGTGAACGCATGCTCATCAGCTTCGGCATCCTACCACTGGCGGCACTTGGTGTGTCCTATAGACTTTCTTTTCGCTTTGCGTATTTCACTTGCGTGCAACCTGTGATGTCTTTCTTACGATGTCCTTTCTCTTGGTCCTTGGATGTTTGCCTCTCCAATACGTCTCTGTCGGACCCGGATTTTGGCCAGTTGATGGGCCCCTTAGTGGCCCATGAACGGGACTGTTCCGGCACTGGATTGATGGCTCGTGCAGCTGCACTTGGAGTTGTGGCGCAATGGGATATCTGGGCGGCTGCTCAGAGTCTCCTACAACGAAGTTATATTGAGTATCACGCAAGTTGTCCCGCAATGCTGATCACTGCTCCCTATTATGAGGAACATGAATGCAGTTTTGATTTGTTGAACTGGATGGCATCTCTTTTTTCAGACGATACCAATGATGTCCTCTTGGAAGGTGTAGCAGTTTTCTGCACATACACTTTGTTGGATTAGAGGCCTTCGCTTTCAGCTAACTGCATTTCTGGATTTTTTTCTCGTACCCTGATTTCTGGCCCTATCTGGAATGTTTTTTTTGTCCTGATCTTTTTTTCCTTCACTGTCCTTCAGGGGGACTTTTCATAAATAGACGTTTACATTCTGCTCCATCTATTTGAACTCTGTTTACGTCCTATGTCTTGGCCTATGGACTGACCAGGGGAGGGTGTAGTGTGGTTTGTGGCCTCATTGTCTACATTGTCTACAAGACTCTGCTTGTGCCCGGCTATATTAGAACTGTCTGCCTTTTTGCCTTTCACCTTTTCTCATGTTCCTTGTGGGTTTCGTCTGCACACCATGTACAAGGTCGAACAACGTCCCTTGTTATTGCTGATCTGGTCAGCCCCTCACACTTAGACATAACACGAAATACAGCTGCACTGGAGAAATTCGTATGCTTTTAATATTGTGATCTCCCTTTTGGTGGCACTTGGAGAAAAACCTTTCCAGGGAGAAGAGCTGTGCTAGTCTGATGATGTAAACCTTGCATCTAGATTTGAGGTATGGGGGTCCGCCTGACAAAGCCCAGAGGTCTTCTATTTTTATAATCAACTAGTTACTAGCACGGGGAGGGTGGTAAGGCAATTTAGCCCTATATCCACTGTCTTTATACAATGCTGTCCCCGTTTGTATTCTATGGAATTGTAACCATGCTTATTATTTTATTGTTATGCATTATGCTGATAGTACTGGCACGTGTACTTTATCTTAGAGCACGATAGTTGAAATAAACATTTTAAACTATACTGTGTCTCTTATTACGCACGTTGTGGACAAGTATGAGTGAGTTATGAAAGAGTGTTCTGGCTCCCGCGAGTCCTGAGAGAGACCGTGTTCTGGGTTGTCTAATCATTGGTAGCTTCGCTGTAGTACGGAGAACGAATGAGACGCTAAAGCTAGTCGGATTGGGATTGTGGGTACTAAGGTGCATGGTTGATTCACCACTATACACCGAGGTCCTATTATCCTGTGCATAGCTCTGTATATGTGCAGAATCCCCGCAACAATGCGGTGTGCCTTTCAGTTCTGTGCTTCCACAGTGCTGAGATGTTGCAGACTTGGGTAACTTGTGCTCTTTGTCGAGTTGTGACTCTTGGGCATGGTTTGTCCGCAGATGTGTCGTTGACGTCAGGGGTTGTTTGTGCAGGTGGTTGTGTCCGAGTGTGACCTGCTCCTTTCCGGTTGTGGTCCGCACTCAGCCACCTCAGTGTCGTGCCGTGAACATTGTCATGATGATTGGACTGCAGCCATGCTACTCGTCATGTGGTGTCTCTTGCATTGTCAGTGTGGCTGACGTATATGCATATTTGCTGTGTTTCGCACGTGTGCATGTGTTGGTTGTGTGATTGTTGATGTGTTGGGTGGGTGCCCCTTTGGGCACATGGTGTACGTGGGACTACTTGGTGTTTGTGTGTGTGCCGAAGTGTTCCTGTGGGATCAGGGACATGATCCTGAGTCATTGTGGGTGTGCAGTGTGCTCTGCTTAATTGTGCATGTGTGCCATTGTTCCCATCACCCCGTCCCCCCACTCCCTGGTCGGTATGCACCCTATTGATGTAGTGTCGGGTCATGTTGGGCAGTGTCCGTCTCCTGACTGATGACTGTGGCCACCATCTTCTCCATGTCATTCAGCTCCTGGTGTTCTGAGGCCCCCCTCCTCCGATGTGCATTGCTGCTTTCATGTTGGCAGCGAGTTTCTGCTTGGTTTTGCCATTCACATCAATCCAGCACCTCTTGTCCTCTTCCATTGTCCTCCTCGGCGCTGCGATGGCATTCACATGGTCCGAGATGGTGTGCCATCTTTGCCTCTTTATTGCCAATGACATGTTGGAGGTGACGTACAGTTGGTGGTGGTGTTCTATCTCATCCGTGACGATAATCGTGTTTTCCTGCAGACTGTACCCTGTCTTCCTCTTCCTCTTCTCATTGCCCTTCCACGACCCCTGGATTCCTTGGTGTTCCTCCGTGGGGATTGTGGGGTTCATGTTGTCCTCTGCAGTCGGTCAGGGTGCATCCGTGGTACTCCGCAGTTCATTTCCTTTATAGTGGCATTTTCCGTATGCTGTTCTTGTGCTTTTTCCCACATTACGCGTGGGTATTGCTGGCCTCTCGCTGGTTATCACTGTTTCGCGTTTGGGCCCATCGCGTCTTTTTACGCGTTGGGGTTTGTGTTTTTATCTCCGTCGCGGTGGTTGTATCGCGGACATTGGCCGCGTTTTCGGCAAACTATTGCATGGTACCGCCGTGTTGTGAATTCCACGTTAACACGGGGTTATTTTCCCGCAGTAGACTGCGATGTGTAAAGTTGCGTTAACATTTTTTGGAGATGTTTAGCGCACGTTCTTGTGAATATACCCCTTTGAGTGCTACATTTCTAACTAGTAATTTCATGAGTTCAAATATGTCACCTCTTATATCTAAAAGCTCTGTTGAGACAGGAAATATTAGAAGAAATGTTAAATGGTCAGAGATATCGATTGATACTGTAGTTCAAACTCAAATATGCAAGATATTTGAGGAAAAATGTCCTTGATAGAATTATCGGACATGTCAAAGGTGGAATTTGTCACTCTACATTGCTAATTAAAGGAGCAACTGAGGCCTTTTTTGTGAAGCTTGGAAGAGGGGCTGCCACTAAAAATCTCACCCACCTGGTTTACCAAAGAGTACAGACTTGTAAAAATTGTCTTTTAGACGCCATGAGGAAGGGCAGCCAAATAGCAAAAGTTTCTGCTAGAAAAGTTATAAGACTACTCTCCCTAATGCTAAAAGGAGATGGGAATCCGAACAGTGGCTAGAGTTGACAAAAACACTTGAGAACAAGGGCTCAAAGGCATAATCCAGCCAGACAAGTGGGTAGCCCATTTTGAGGCCCTTTACAGCCAATGGGACAAAGATAAGAACCAGGCAGAGAACAAGGAGTTGAATTCTGCAATGGAGCACGCTGATTCAATGCCTAGCGAAAGGGGAGAGGCTAATGCAGGTAGAGACCCCACAAGCTTCGTAAGCTTCTTCCTAATTGAAACAGCACATGCCCTAAAGAAGATGAAGAAGAAAAGGCTCCCGGGCTGGATAGCATCCAGGGAAATCTGTGGGCTTCATATCTCAATGCCCTGAGTAATGCCATCATGCGGGGCGAAAATATTCCTCCATCCTGGCATGGTGCTGCCATTATTCTGATTTACGAAAATGGGAGTAGAAACTTGCCAGCCAACTATAGACCTATAAGCTTACTAGATAACAGCTAAAACATTTTTGCAGGCAGGTCTTGGCAAGGCTACAAACATGGCTATCTGGTAATCATATCCTTGAGGATACTCAGGCAGGCTTTAGGAAAAAAGTCAGCACCCTTGACCAGATCTTTCACTTCAAGGTGATATGCTGGAAGTATGTTACCTTGAAGCGAGATCCTCTGTATGTTGCTTTTATAGATCTTAGGACAGAATTTGACCTGGTCCCGAGGGACAGTCTATGGAGGGTGCAGGATGCCTATATGGTACCCAGAGATCTTCTTTGGATATTGAGAGTCCTTCCCACTAACACCAATGCAAAGGAGAGGTGGAACATGGGAGGAGACTTCACGTATAGGATCCCTATTAGTCGGGGAGTAAAGCAGAGATGCGTACTTGCTCCTACACTCTTTAGCCTTTACACTAACGGGGCAGTTAAACGGTTATCTGAATGTAAGAATGAGGCACCCAAGAGCACAAGAGTATCCATCCCACTCCTCATGTTCACCAACGACACTCTCCCCATTGCTAGAATCCCTATTGGCTTACAGACAGAATTGAACTCCTTTGCTGCTTTTTGCAAAATTAGGGGCCTAGAACTAAACCCATCAAAATCTATGTACATGGCAATAACCTTGCATCGGTCTTTTAGAGACAGGATGACTATTGATGGCGCCCCAATAGAACAGAGCAAATATTTTGACTATTTAGGAGTAAGATTGACAGACACCTTGACCTGGGGGGGCAAAATAAAGAAGAGCAAGACAGCCCTCAATCAGAGAGCACTGGTAATTGGGAGGAAGCATAAGTCTACCTTAAGAGGTGTGCTGCCCTTAAAATATATAGAACCAAGGCTGTGAAGGCAGCCATTTATGGGGCAGAGATATGGGGATATGTTGATGCAACCACCCTTACACTAGAAGAGAATACATTTATCAGGGGTCTCCTTAATTTAACTTTGAGTACTCCCCTCATTCCCCTGAGGCTGGATCTAGCACAACATTTCATACATACGGTGTCTTTCTTAAAACCACTGATGTACTGGATGCAGCTTAGGTCAACACCGGTGCTGGCCCCCACAGGGAATCTTTAGCAGAACTAATCTCCTGTTCAAGTTCAAAGTTCAAACCCCATGGTTAACTATATTAAGAAGCAATGCAAAATGGTCACAATTGGGGAATTATGGACCCCTCCCTACAGAAATTGCTAAATGTGCTGCCCAGAAAATGAAAAAAAAGCATATTGGGAAAATGTTATGCTACTGATCTTGCATGATCAAAAAGAAGGGAGCTTAACAGGCAGTTTCTGAGTCATAAATGTTCTTCTAACTTTGAATCATATATGGACAGGATTTATCCGCTCCAAGCAAAGCTTGTATATGTACAGTTTAGTCATAGTGTACTACCACTAAGATCATTCTCCTCTAAAAGTGAAAAATCAAGCTGTCATCCAGTATATTGCCACAGGAAAAGGAAACCGAGGACAATTTTTCTTTTTTGCCCAGATACATATTGCCTCATAAGAAATGGATTATTGCAGTGTGTAAGCTGGAGGGTATGAGGCAATACTGGGAGGCATTAAGAATTTTAAAAAGTGACCTGAAGGAAATAATTGTGTTTGCTGTTGCGCTTTTTTTTACAGAGGGCATGAAATATTTAATTGAAAGGGTTACCCTCAGGGAACCTCTAACAATATGAGCACATACTAATTCTATAATTGTAGACTATTTAACTCTTGTTTAATAGAGGGACTACCCAGGAAACTGCAGAGAATTAGATTTTTGATTTCACAATAACTGTTAATAGGAGGAAAATGCCAATAAGTGTATTTCTGCTGTCATATATATGCTTTTAAATATGGTATAGTGGTGTTGCAACTCGATAATTGCAATTTTATATACCATAGTGTTTTAAATTATATACTGGTATATTAACTGCACATGAATGCTCTTACTTGGTGATGTGTATTTTATAAAATTGTAAAGGATGTTATACTTTTAGGACTGTCAAGCTGAAATAAAGTACATGATGATGGTATTTACTGAGGGTGGTCTATTTGAATGTAATCTCTAACTTGTAATAAAACCCTTGAATTGACTACCGATTACTGGTCCTCATTGTGTATTCAAGTGGTTGCACTGCTAATTAGTTGATCGGACAAAAAATGCTAACTCTCTGTCCCCTTAGTGCGATGCAAAAATGTCCATCGGAGGACTAAGTTAGCAAGTATGTAAAGCGGAGGTAAATGATCAAGCCAGAGGAGTAAATCAGAAGAGAAAGGGTAACTGGGCCCAGTATCGCAGATTTTAAATCCGCTGGATCAGGTCTGTCCTTTTGTCTCCCTGATTGCTCCTTTAGGGAGGATGACGACAGCCAAGTACTCAGATCTCACACTTCATTGTGCCCATGTTGCAGGTGCTCCAGCCTGGTGCCAGCTCCAGTGCTTCCTGATGTGAGAAACAATGTTTTGGACAAAGGCTGTGTATCGAGAGCATCCGGAGAAAGACAGTGATGTCCTCATCTAGCATGGGGTCATGCAGGGAAAGGAGCAATGCATGCAGACAAGGCAAGAGGTTTGGTATGCAGAATTCTATTACTACTAGTAGGTATGAAATCATTTACAGGGACCTGCACAGGTAAATGTGCTACCTGTGCACTGTAAGTGGAGAGGCAAAGACTTTCTGTGTTACCAACCGTCCTGTGAAGAACTTCCTCATGTTACTCCTGATCAGTAGCTGGCCGCCTTCCTCACCTGATTTTAGAGGTCTTGTTTGGGGAGAACACTTACACTAGTTGAACATCAGTGCCAATACAGTGGAACTGCTGACATGGTGTACTTTGCACTTTTGTAAACTCTGCTTGAGACTCATCATGTTATAGGGTGTAAGAATTTGACTGCCTTTAAAAGAAGCACGGACCATGGAACAGGAAAGATAAAACTTAAAACCTGGCCTAACAGGTCTGATATGTTTACTGCTGTTAGATAGCCCCTTGACTTGACACACCTCCTGAAGGGATATGTATGTAACTACTAACTCCAAGGCTTCAAGTGACAAGTTGACTCAGCCTTTTGTCTTTCTCAGGGCATTAAAAAGAGTAGCGTGAGTTTGGTGATTGATGATAGTACCATCGCTTGTTAGCACCAAACGCATTCCATTTTTGTATGAACTGCACAGTCTCTATTATTACCAACATGGCAGCTGCAGAAGAAACCCTATAAAATGTTTCTAATTCACTCACTTCAGCACACATCTCCTATATAGAATTTTTCAAAAACAGGAGGGCAAAAAGTGTCCTTATTTTAATTCACTTGATCCTTAAATCTTTTATAGTTGTAATCACTCAATTCAATTTCTTGTCAACCAAATCTTTTCTCTTTCTCCTTTATTTCCTTAAGAATGAGTCCTCAAAAATAGCAATGTTATTTTTAGATCCTTTATTCAATCCCAAAAAATCTCTTTTTGGCAGACTCAGCCAACGCGTTTCATCCCTTATAGGGACTTCATCAGGGCCTAAAAGATTTTATACATAGCCAATACAATTTATGGGTTAAAATTTCTATACTGAAGTACTGTACATTTTTTAATTCATTTGACTTTTTCTTTTTTTCCATTATTTTTTCTTTTACAATTTTTCAATTTTTCTTTTTTTTTGACTTTTAGGTAAAAACCATTCAAATTTTGGAAATATTTGAACTAGCCCATTTTCTTGCCAATTAATCAGAGATTACCTAGTATATACAATTTCACTTTCCCCTATCAGAATGGGTCTCATTTTTGTCTATTCCTCCATTTCTTGGGTTTTGTGTCAGGTGATTACAGCTAAGGAATTTCTTTATTCTTGTTGTCCTTCACTATGATTCTCCTATATCTTTACAAATTTGTAAATACATTCTCAGAGGTCCAGTTTCTTACGTACAGTTATCTCAAGCTTCACTTTGTACGTTTTCATTTTTTCGTCCTGATCAAATTCTATCTTCATCCCCACTGTCAAAAAACCATATATATTTGAGTTGAAATTTTCTTATTAATATTTTTGTTTTCATAAACACATACAGAGTTTCCTCACTCAGGGGTTTCTCAAATTCTCCAATTTCTTTCACTTGTCTTTCAAACTCTCATATGTCACCTCACAGGAAAATCTTGCAACGTCTCTAATGACATTCCCCCTTCTTTCAGTTTTTTCACTCATGAGCATTTCTCATATCTCCAATTACTTTCATTTCTCTTTCACACCCCCATATGTCACTTTATAGGCCATCCTTTCAATGTCGCTACTGATATTTTCCTTCTTTCAGCAGACACCCTGTTTTTTTTTTTTAAAACAGCTTCAAATTATATCAATGTCTGGGTCTGTTTTTATTTCAAACAGTTTATTAGTATTTCAGAATCTTGGTTCATTTTTATTTTTATACATGGACCCCAAAGTTGTTGCACACGTCCATGTTCCCACTCACTTTTTCTTTAGTGCCTTTTACTTCTTATTACCTGCAGTCCATAGAAATGTCATATAGAATCCTATATCAGTTGTCCTATGATAAACCAGAACCGGTTTTTGATTTTACTGCACTCGCATGTAAAGGATAATTCACCCCATTTCGGGCGTTTATTGTTTTCATTCCCCAAGTATTTCCTAAACTAATCACGGTCTCTGCTATTCAAAGTCCCTCTCCCTTCCGTTCCTCTACAGTGTCAGCATTCCTTTCAATGCCTTTGCAAATGCCACCCTCATTTCGCAAATGTCTCGAGTCTTAAAGCAATTTAACGGTGTGCGGAATTACGTCTGTTTCAATCTTGTACCAAACTTTGTTATATTTTAAGAACCCTCCCCTCCCTTTCTTACCATCTTGTACAATGTGCTTCAGTTTTCCATAACTGCATCAGAATTGTTCGAATAGTCACCCCCATCCAGTTTCTTTAAATAGGCTGTAGCTTGATTAAATCAAATTCACCTGTCCCGATGCCTGGACCCATCCCACTTTTCTCTTTTCTCATGGGTGCCATCTTAACCTGGCCTAGCAGTCCTTTATATACTTGTATTACGAGGATTCCAAGTGTTTCTGAAAGTTGTTTTACTTTGAACCAAATCACTACACTCTTTTTCTTGTAATCAATTATTTCCTTATTATTCCAAACTACCTCAATCTTCCCACTTATTCTCTGGGATACGTGTTCCTTTCGTATAGCTGGCGTGTTTTCTCTCGCAAACGGTTTTAGGCACCATGTTATGTTACTATTGCCCTCAATCTATCCATAGTGGATAGTGATCGTTTCAGGCGCCATCTTGTGTTTACCTTTTTCTCTCATTTTTTTCTTTCCTGCATATCAATTCATATTTATACCTCAGATTACTCCAATAGCCAGAATTGCTCACCAAATACTTTCTATGTTACTGTGTGATGGTGCTGCCCCTTTTGTTCTAAGTATGTAATCACACTCAGTCCTTTTTGTTTCGATGTTTTATAAATACTTACTTCTCCAGCATATTAATATTGAGTCTATATAATCACACCCAGTATATCAGTGTTGCTTATCCCTGCCTGCTATTAGTCGGGCATTTATTGTTTTTTTATTTTCAATGATCATTATAATGCTGAGATATCTGGGAACAAGGAGTGTATTCTTGGACTAATTTCCATTCCTATTCTTGTGTTTTCATTCAAATAACCTCTCATCTTTCAGTCTCATCTTTTATACCCATTATTTTCCTCATCATGTCTATCGTGTTTCCCTAAGGGGTTATATGCTCCCCAATCATTCATATCCCATCGTAATACCTTTCATCCTCATTGCACCACCTTTCCGTGTCTATTCACCAAAATTTTAGTTATGTTATTTTCCATTACAAGGGCTACAAAAAGCCTATAAGTATTTATACATCAACCTTAAATGCTCATAGTGTCGTTCTATAGGAAATAATGCAGTTCCTGCTCTGTGTTCAAACCCTCCTCTACAGACCTCAATCTTGCTATCCATTTGGCTTCAGCCTGTCTAAGTATCAGTTCTCGATGCCCCCAACCCCCACCCCCTGGTCTGGGGTTGATCTTTTGAATTGCATGAAATGTGAAGCCTAGGGTCATGGTGTGGTTTTCTTTCATATGTTGATAAATCGGGCTTTTACTGTCCATATTTTTTACAGCTCACTGATGTTCTTGTATGCATAGTTTCAACATCCTTATGGTGCTCCCCACATAGATTTTTTGACAATCGCACACTGTTACATAAATTTCATACGTGCTATTACAGTTTACAAAATCATTGATGTAACACTTTTTTGCTGAATTGTAACTAAAGGTTTTTAATTTGTTTATCCCTATTTGCCAAACCTTACATTCGGTACAGATATAATTCCCCTTTGGTTGTTTGGGAAGCCAATTCCTATTACTGTCCCTGAGTGGTGGCGTGTAGCTATTAGTGACCAGATTTTTTACAGTTGTTCCTCTTCTACAGGTCACCCGTGGTTTGCCTGTTATCCAGTTTGCCAAGCCTGGTACCCCATGGAGTAATCCCCAATGTTTCCTTAGGATTCTGTATACCTCATTGTGTTCTGCACTATAAGTGGATACAAATGCCAACTTTCTTTTCCCTTCATTGTGTACCTTTTTCTGCAGTGTGTTGTTTCTACTGGTCTGTAGGATTCTGCTTTCTGCCTGTTCAAGTACCCCCTCCCTGTAACCTCTGTTTCATAATCTTCTCATAAGGCTATTAAGTTCTTCCCTTAAATCACTCTCTCTACTGCAATTTTGCCTTATTCTGACCATTTCCCCATATGGTACACTTTTGATTACATGTTTGGGTGTGCACTCTCTGCTCTCAATATGCTGTTTGTAGCCATGGATTTGCAGAAGAGTTTGCTACAAATTCTCCCTCCTTCGGCAAACAGTTCCACATCAAGGAAAGTAATAGACCTTTCACCATTTGCCATTGTGAATTTCACATTATATGGATTTTCATTCAAGTAGGTAAAATACTCTTTCCATTCCTCTTGTGATCCAGTCCAGATCAACAAAATGCCATCTGTAAACCTCCCGCAAAAGAATACATTTGGTGTCCATTTTTTGGCTGATGAGGCCCAGAGGTGCACCCTCTCAAACCAACCCATAAAAAGGTTGGCATAAGAGGGAGCAATCTGGACCCCATTGGAGTCCCTTGAAGTTGCTGGAACAATTCGCCATTGAACATGAAAAAAATGTTCTCCAATATGAATACTGTCATGCCTAATAACATTTCTGAATGTGCCAAGAATCTTGCACTTCTAGAGTTTAAAAAGGATTTCATTGCCAAGATTTCAATTGCAAGATTTCTTTGCATCATGGTACACGCAGTGCACAGTTTGTGATTTGTGCTCCACTCAGTGTTGACGGTAGTGTCAACACTACAGTCAACACTAAGATGAGCGCCCATAGTGTTGACTGTAGTGTAACTCTACAGTCAATACTGAGGGGAGAGCAAATTGTACCATGATGCAAAGGAGCAACATTTTCTGCGATATGATGTAGTGTCTGGCCACACCCTTTTCCATGCCCAAACTGTTTTTCATGACCTCCTCTACCATTTATCACACGTTTCTAATGTTCCCTTTTGTAAAAATTGCATTCTGGCCCATTGATTACACTTCATCCAGCCAGAGCCAGAGAGTACGGCCCGAGCCGGAGAGTATGGCCCGGGTGCAGAGAGTATGACCCGGGTGCAGAGAGTACGACCCGGGTGCAGAGATTCCGGCCCAACTGCGGACGTAAAGATACGACTTGTAAATGATCTCTTTGAATACCAAAAGTCATACAGTTAGACTTTTGTCTCAGATTACTTTTGTGAATCGGCCCCCTATTCCTTTGCCTAGGACTGTAATCTCCTCCTTGCTTAACTCTCTGTCCGTTAGATTAATCACTTGCAATCCTGTATCCAAACCTGTACTAGCCTGTTCATTCTCCTGATTAAAAGGCCCTATACGCTGTTCTTCAACTGATTTATCGTTGTGCCCCTATACTGTTTGTTCTTCCTCCTCCCTCTCCTTGTCTTCCTTTTTTCCCGCATTCCTATCCTTATGCATGTAACTTCGTCGGAAAAAGAAGAGCTATGTACTGGTCCTACATTCATTGGTATATTACTGGGCCCTGCTTCCTCTATTGATGATGGCTCTGAACTACCAAACAAAATAGTATCTTGTTCCATTCCTTCACCAAATTTGTCCTTATCCTTACCTATAGGGACCGTTATGTTGATATTCGAATAAAGGAAATAGGCCCACATAAACCCTCTGATTTAGATCAACTTTCGGAGGAAATGACACATGCCGCAGAGCAGCTACTAATCAGGCAGCAGATTACAAAGGGAAAAAAAAGGGGCGCCGGGCCCGAATGGAATCCCACCCGCTCTGTTTAAACAGAGGGCGGCAGAGTGGGCAAGAATATTTCACCCAATATTCTCGGAAGTGAGACTCCTGAGCGTTATCCCTGATTCTTGGAAAGGCTCCACGATTGTCCCTATTCACAAAAGTGGCGACAAGGCTTCGCCTGGTAATTATCAGTTAGTGGCACTGCTCGATAATGAGGCCAAATATTTTGCGGGTACGCTGCTGGAAGAGCTTACAGCCTGGGCAGACAACAATGATTTAATACCATTAAACCAGACAGGCTTCTGCAAAAAAACAGGTACAACAACTAACATCCTAACAATCTCTTTGCTTATAGACACAGCAATATCAAAGAAAATGCAGCTGCACTCTTGTTTTATCGACTTTAGTGCTGCTTTCGATAATGTGGACAGGGCAAGACTGTGGGCGAAGTTAGCCTGTTGGGGCATTCCAAATGACCTTCTAACAATGCTAATGCTTCTACACACAGACACCTGGGTTCAGGTGAAACTAGGAACAGGGTCGCATCTTTCGAGAAAAGTAAAAACAACGAAAGGCCTTAAACAGGGCTGTGTGCTGGCACCGACCCTATTCAATTTATTTATGGCAGACTTACCACAGACACTTAACACCTGCAATTCTCACGCGCCCAGGCTGGGGGGCATAACTCTGTTCAATCTCCTCTACGCTGACGACGTAATTCTGCTTAGCCATACAGTAGTTGGCTTGCAACATCTCCTTAACGGAATGCAGGTCTACGCAGAACAAAACAACCTGTCAATCAACCTAAAGAAAACTAGGACAATGTCAATTAACAGCAAGAGGAAAGGAGTGAGATTGTGGGATCTGGGCGGCATTCAAATAGAACCAGCGGGGGCCTACAAGTATCTAGGTGTCTACATAGATAAAGAAGGATCATTTGCTCGACATCAAGAAGAGACAAAAAAGGAAAGGGCTGGTGCTAGCACTAAATATGAAACGCTTAACATCCAAACTAATGGGTCCAACATTGAGTCCCCTATTGAACGTTGCACAGGCAAAAATTCTACCCACAATCACCTACTGCAGTGAAGCTCTGAGAGGCAGAGATGCCAAATTGCTGGACAAAATACTAGTAAAAGCATATAGAACTATGTACACCCTCCCAAACTACACTTCCCCGGCGCAACTCAGGTTGGAGTTTGGCCTACTAAAGCAAACATGGGCCAGGTACGGCGCATATATCATCTGCTGGAACAAGATCAGATCATCGGCCCCTAAAACTCTAAACCAGCTCTTATGGCAAGATCTCCAACAGAGGGAGAATTCTCCTGCAAGAAGCTACCTTCAGGAGGCTCTGGTAAGCACTGGACTCTTGGCCCTCTGGAACATACAGAGTCATCATTCAGCTTTCAAGAAATTAGTTTGGAAATCTCTGAAAAAACTGTTGTTGGTGGAGGACAAAGCAGCCTTTTCGGCCAGATCGCATGCTTGGATGACTCTGAACAACTACAAGATCTTAGCCCCCCAAAAATATTTTAATTTGGGCTATGCAAAGGCACAGAAACTAAAAATGTTAAAGCTCCGCCTCGGCTTGATCCCATGCACCCAGAACCTTCCTCCATGGAAGCGGGACCCAACTTTAACATCTTGCAGCCTGTGCAAAAATGGCAGGGTGACATCACCCATCTATTATGCTCCTGCAAGTAGTTGCTTTAGGAAAGGAGACAACTGTTAAAAATCCCCTTTCATCAAAGGGGAATTCGTTCAAGGAGGAAAGCAGTTTTGGCATGCTTTGATCCAGCAATACCACAACTAAACTGCAGACTAGTGAGATTTCTTGACGTAGCCGAGGAAAAAATTCCTTCCCAAACCGAAGCTTCTCCGGGTTTCAGGGGCAGCCCGACAGGCCATCATCCCACGCAGGTGGCCGGCTGCTTAAAGACCAGTGATCACAGTGTTACTTCATCCAAATCAAGATAAGAGGCTGTTCCAATCAAGGCCGCTCTGGGAAGCCATCACAGAGTGCTCAGACTGATCCTTTAGTAATGCATCTTTTCGGACAATAGTATTTTTAGACTGAGCAATGAACTCCGCACGGACTGCATTACTCATACTGGCTGCTATCTCCATGAGTAACAAAGCACTTTTATTCTGTTAGTAATAACTGTTTCAAAGCTTTTAATGATTTATGGAATTTTACAAACGTGTAATTAATATTTTACTATGATCCTATAGTTTTAATTGAAATTTGTATTGCAACGGTTTTCAGTATCTATGCAAATGTAATAAAAATTCCCAAATTACCTATAGGGACATCATCAAACCTTTTTGCGAGTGTGAAAACTCTATCATTCGCATAGTACCATTCATCCCTTCTGATCTTCCCAAGTTTCCTCTCTTTTAGTTCTTCCTGATGGACTTTGATCACCTTATTTAGTATCTCATAGTTCTTTTCTGTCACTTCTTTTAAATTCATTTATTTTATTTCACGTTCCAATTTCTCTATCTGTTCTTTGAATATCATTACTTTTCTTTTTCAATTCTTTATCAAAGTATTCATCATTCTGTCAACAAACAATGATCTAAATAATCAGATGTGGGGAATATTAAAATTCTCAAAACCTTTGGTATCTTCTTATTTTCAAGATAACTTTTCAATGTCACCCTATCCCACCATTTGGATAATTCTTTCTTTTTTAATTTGACATTCCTGTTTTTTTATTGATTGTTCCAGCTGTGTCTCTAGCACATTTGAATTGGTCCTCTGCCATTTGTTTAGGTCGAGCCTGAGCCAGCACGCAAGTGCTGCTCTGTGAAGATCTGTGGTAGTTCAGTACGGAGAAGCTTCGCCCACTCCCCCCGCCCTTATTTTTCACTGGCTTGTGTGTTTGTCCTTTGTAAATGCTGTCTTCTGATTCATTATGATGATTGTTAGTCCCTCCTTAGTAGGGCCATGTCATCATTTGTATCCTCCCATAGCTACTGGCCCCTTTACTTGGTTGTTATACAGTACGTGCACTTTTTATTTATTGAATTTTCCCTACGTTAGGCACCACGACGTGCTTTGCTTATATTCAGTGGGCCACGCCCACTTTCACTTTCAAAGCCGCTGGGACAATGGCAGCTGTTTGTTTGCAATGCCATATGTCTCGCATTTAAATGCGAGACCTATGGCATTGCAAATATTTTTTTTAAGTAATTTGTATTTGTTTTTTACATCGGTCAGGCAGCCCTGAGGAGGAGTAGAGAGCTGACACAGGATGATAGAGTGTCTGTGCAGAAGCATGCGCGGTCAGACGTCAGCTCTCGGGTTGAGACTGGCATCATGTTAATCAGTGGCAAAGCCCACAGCGCCCCCTAGGTTTGGACCCGCCAACCCTAGAGCTCTGCAGCTGGGGTCTTGGCTGGGTAAGAAGGAGATACCCTCAACACTGGCGGAATCCGAGCAGGAAGTCGCCGGGCCAGGAGAGCTGCAGCGCACTGAAGGGTCCGGGCTTCAGGTGAGTAGCGGACGGGCCCAGTCGTCGCTCCCGGCGATGGAGGCAACGGAGAGGAGGGGTCCGGGGCTGTCACTATAAGAGGTTGACTGAACAAAGGCGGTAGTTCTCACAGGTGGGCTGCTCTTTATTTACCTTGTCTGCAACATCTCCTCTCAGTAGTTGTAGCACAGGGTCACTTACAAAGAAAACTGAATGCAGCGGTTTTTGCATTCGCTTTTTATATGATGGAGGGCCAGGTCTCTCACTTACTTCACAAAATTCTATTGTCCCCAGAACATGGCAAGGATCGTATCACTACCCTCTTCCACCCCACGACCCGTTAGAGTTTCCCAGTGCCCCACTTTTACTGGGCATGAGTCCCATAGCGCCCTGTACCCTTATTCACTAGACACCAGGGTCCATGATCAGAGCATCTGGAACTTCGCAGTCACCCGGTGAGGGGAGCGATGCCTCACACCTTTCCAATGGAGCCTTTCATGTTCCCTGTTCTGATTACTGAATTCCCACTTGCTTACCGTGAGCCCCTGTACTACACACAGCAGAGCGAGTAGAACCACATAGTGACTCCTGTACCCCTATTAGAGTCCTCCAATTGCTGCCAGTTCCCATTAGTGCAGCCTTTTGCCCTTCATAATCCCATTGTACGTTGTTTTTTTCTGCTTCGTGACCCATGCTCTCACCAAAGCACTCACGATCTCTTCTAATTTCTACTCCCTTCAGAGTCCAATACAATCTGACCCTGCAGTATTGATGGAGCCAGATTTCATCAAGATTAAGCATCGCTCTGTTTTGTGTTTCAGACAGACTGCATTTAAAAAGGCACGCAGATTTTGGTGCAAGTGAAAACACATGGCACATGAAACATGAAATGAGGCCTAGTCAAATGCTTTTTAAAAGGGGCACTTTTGGTGCATGCAAAGTGAAAGACATGAAATGAGGCCTGGTTAAAATGCTTTCGGTCTGAAATGCTTTCATTTAAAACCATGCTTAATTAATTAATCATGGATCTTTAATGTGTTTAGTTTAGATTTAACCTCACTATAGAATGTACATTTCATTTAGAGAATGTTTTTTTTTTTTGAACTTTTAAAGTAGCACATAATTGTGCTGAATTAACATGTGTTTTTGCAGTGTAGAGAAACTTGTGATTTCAGTTTCCTCTTAGCTTTGAAGATAAGCATGGAATGTATTCTCTCCTCCCAGCTCCTTTTCCTTGTAATCAACACTCCCTGTTCCCGTCTCAAGAGACTTTGGCTTTGTTGCATATTTAGACAATGCATATTCAGTTCATAATACATCTTTCTCATAATGTGTATTAATTAATCAACCATACACCAACACTACAGCTGGGGCAAACGCATTTTGCATAAAAAGCTATCTAAAACATTAGAGCATGTTGCTATGAGTATGTATTAACTGTTTGCGCTTTGAAAATTGGCACTGGTGCATGTTTATGCTATGTTGTACATTGCACATTTTGCATGTGGTGCACAAATAATAGAAAAGCTGCTTTAAATTAATAGCTTTTGCTAGGTAATAATTAATACAGGGTATTAGAATGGTGGGAGGTGAACATAATGGGCTTTAGTTCATAAATTAATATTCTTTTGTGTTTGTTCTTACTTTAGTATACATTTGGGCCCACAATAAAAATGGCTGCCTAAGAATCCAGCATGGCTGAGAATTGTTAGCAGTGTGCTGAATGAGAGACGCATGCGCAGAAGATTGTGCCAGCTGCATGAACTGCCAAGTGCCTCAAGTGAAGACACATGGGTCAAGGCCACATGAACTGTACATTCCTGTCATCGTGCCAATGTACCAGTGTTTGTGGGAGAGTGTCATCCCTGCGTGCAATGTGAAAGCAAGGCGGAAATAGACTGATACATTTTTGACGCTTAGATGTTGCAGTATTGTATAATTATTGATGGTGATACATATGACTGTTTTAGCCTTAACTCTTCCTTTTTTAAAACCGGTATGGGTTGGATTTGCAATGAGAACAGGATGATGAGGCCCCTATGTCACCTGTGCTAACCAATCACAGTGCGAGTTTCTACTGAAACTGCAACATTATTAGTGTAGTCAGCCAAGAATTAGAGTATAATAAATGACCCCATAGGGGGCGTGTCAGTCTTAGAGGAGAGATGAGGAGGGAGCAGATCTGACCAGACATCATATGGGTTAGGTACGTGAACGTCGCGGGTGCAGCCTGGGAGGAGATTGCGTCCGAGGAGAGACAGAGGGAGTTGGGGGTCTTGCTCATGTTTTTTTCAGAGAGTCCTTGCACGTCATATTTTTGGCAAGGCAGATCACATTCCTCTGTGGTCTTGTGAAGGAGGGGCATTTTCAAGGAGCAGCCTCTCTGTCAGACAATGGAGAGGAGAGAGACAGATGAACAGACCAGCGAAGAGAGAGCAGCTGAGAGATCAGGACAGGTTTTTTGTCTTATGCATTTATTTCTCTTTATGGGAGATTTTTGCTAATTATTAATTATTGATTAGCCTTGCAAAACTCACTCTTGAATTATATTTTTTCCTGAACTCTTTAAAGAGTTCTGACTGACATAGAATTAGGGGTTTCCCTTTTCCTTTATGAAGTGCTTTGTATGCAATCTATAATATGTTCTGTATTAATTCTATTTTTCCTATTTTTCAATTCTGTAACCTGATTGAAAATTGATTAATGAACAAAGAATCAGAGAAACTTAACTTTTGACTAGAAAATAAAACCCTTTAAAATACTCACAACTCTCATTATTGCCTTAAATATTAATTGCATTTTGATTTTTCATGTTTATGTAAAGTCTCCTGAAGGTGATAACACGGTGGCAAAGGTCCATCACCTTTAAAGCGGTAAGCTAGAGGTAAATGATGTTTTGCATTGAGAAATTACCGTGAAATTACCGTTGGATCAGTTTCTGGTAGTAGAGGTAAGGTTAACACCATCACCAAAAGGAGCATAGTTTAGTTTAAAGCCTAAATAGCGCTGGAAAAATAATTTCCCAAGTTATCTAAATGTCCAGATTCTCAAAAGAAAGTCCTGATTCCTGATTCCAATGCTCAGAACTTGAAGACTGGCAAAGCAGTACTGGAAGGTAATGCAAGAAGGCGATTGCTGGAGTGGTGTGAGTTACAATAGGGTTGTGAAATGTTGTTAATGTGCTAGAAGGTATGTATTTTTTTTTTTGAAGTGTTGAAAAATAGTAAGGGTTTTGACTGTTGGTGAAACTTTGCTCATTTTGACTTGATGGTTTTCTTGATTATATTGGTAATTTCATAGGACAGAATTATTGATTATTGATTTATGTTTAACAAAAAGAGTTAGCATCTTGTTTTATGTTGTCTGGAAAAATCCCGGGGAATGAATAGCGGGTGGCGATAGAAACCACACTGCAGTGAGGTTACTCGTCTGTTGGAATAACACTGAGAAGCTATGCAGGGCTGGGAGTGTTAAAGTAGGGACTATTTTCTGTGTAAAAGTGAGAGTGATTGATAGCAAAGAGTTCGCTGGTGAAACTTTGGTGTTATATTACCTAGAAAGGGTAACGCTGAAGGAGTAGCAGGTTCTTCCGAGCTTGAGTGACAGCAAAAGAGTTCGCTGATGAAACCTTGGTCTTACATAACCTAGAAAGGGTAACACCGAAGGAGTAGCAGGTTCTTCCAAGCTTGAGTGAAGGGTAAGAGGAAGGGATTTACTCGCAGTGTTTGAAGAGTAAACGGAAGTTCTTACTTTGTGAAGAGTAAGCGGAATCTGTTACTCGTAGTGAAAAGAAATCTATCCTTTATTTAGTGGAACAGACAGAGTAGCGAATGTTTTTATGTTGTTACTAACAGAATTTTGATTAAGAAAACTCAGAAAAATATTGCAGTAAGATTTTGTGGAGGGTCAGTAGTAGGAGTTAAACTGACTGAAATTGAAACTGACAGCATTGGAGAAAAGAAATTGCATTGAACTATTGCAGAAATGAAAATGTTTGAAGGCTTAAAGAAACTTGGGAGGTAAAGTGAAAAATTCGTTTTTAATTGGTGATGCTCCTGAAGGAACACCCGTGCATGTTATGTCTACCAATTTGGGACAAAATTCATGTATGTGGATTCACCAATGGTGCAAGATTACTGAAAAGAAGGTCCTTTGAGATTTCCAAAAGATGGTACTTTTGAATTGCAAATTATTGACAAATTAAGGGAAGTGTTATGTGAAATAAAGACACCATCTAGAGCTGCACAATTTGAGGCTTTAAGCATGTGGGAAAAGGCAGCAAGAGACAAAGCAAGTGAGGATAAAAAGGTAAAGCACCAGATACAGGAGAAGGAAATTAAAGATGACAAAAAGCTTCAAATAAATAGTGATTCAGGGGATGAAATAATGGATGCATTGTTAACTAAGTGTTCACCAACTTATGTGGTTCCCATTAAAAATACTGAAAATAGTGTACCAGTAAGTACTACAGTGGCTACTGCTTCTGTTAAACAGAGAGAAACACAGATTGAGAGAACTGTGCAGACATTTCAGATTGACCCACTATCTGTTGATTCAGCCCTGACAGTGATATCTCCCGGTGTTACTGCTTCAAATGTGATTGATTCAGTCCAAATATTACAAACTACAGATGCACAGGCAGTGCCTAGAAAAATTGTGACTGTCCCAATTACTATGGCCCCTATTCAAAAAGTTCAAAGAGCTGCAGAAGAAGTAATTAAGTCAGGGTTTATTTCAGAATCTCAAAATTCACAGGTTATTGGACAGAAACTACCCCAGACAGTCCAAGCACTGAAAGGTGGGGGGAAAATGGTCTTTCCAACATCTGCAGCCCAGGATAAAATGAATATATTTGAAGATGGGATTTTTCAAACCTGCTTTGAAGAAGCAGCAGTGATTAAAAAGATAGAGAGTATGGGGGAACAAATTAACCCAGACCCTGAAAAAGAGAAACAGCTTAGTGTTTTAAATTCAACATTTGAACATGAAGAAATTAACAGTCTCTGCTGTTTAAATCATGAAAATGTGAACCAGTGTCAGGAGAAAGAATTGATTTCCCTGAGTAAGGAAACAGCTACATGTGCAGTAACTACACATGATAGACTGACTGATTTGGCTCACAAATATGAAATTGATGTTTCAGGAAGTTTTCCATTTCAGAAAAGTTTCAGGGTACATATGAATGATGAGGCAAATGAGACAATGTGTTCTTCAAGAATGCAATTGCACATTGCAGAAATAATTAAATATATTTTCAAATGCAATGGGTTTGAGAAATTAGGAGGCAAATGGTCAAGAAAACATGAGAAGAAAAAGAAACCACCAGACCTAGCAAGGAAACTGGATAAGAAAAAGAAACCACCAGACCTTGTTAGGGAAAATAATAAACAGGATGAAGGAGAAGCTTTTGCTTACTCATTGAGAGAAAAGGTGGGAGAAGTGGACGTTCATGTGCCACGGAACAAAACTGAACTTGCCGCATTTCTGAACACATTCCCACAATTGAGAGACAAACTTATGCTGTGGTACCCACAAGTTGATGGATTTGTTGAAATTTTAAAAGAGTTGTGTATTAATTTGAAAATTATTTTTGACACTGCCATGCAAACTGAATTGTGGTTTGAATCTAAAGTTGTTGTGCAAAGGCCAGGTGAGGAGACAATGAAAAAGGTTTGCATGAATGCACCATCATTTTCTGTTGTTATGGAGAAAAACTTAGCAGTGATTACTTTCCTGAAAGGCAGAGTGCCAGCAAAGGATGTTAATTGGGTACAGATTAAAAGAACACAGGATGGAAGTAAAGGTGTTTTGGTTTGTGCAAAATCAGGTATGGATGTTGCACTGCTGGAAAAAGTATCCTTTTGCCATCTTTATAACAGATGTGAGCATTGGAAGAAGAAATATAAATTTAAACATGATGCAGCAATTGGAAATGTGCAAAAACAGAGAGAAATGCAGGTGCAAAATGTGCCAGCCAAGCAAATGCATATGTCAGTTCAGAAACAGGTACCAACGGCAGGAGTTTTTCAAGCTCAGATGCTCCCACAAAATATGGAAAATGCTCAAATTAATTTAAATAAGTTGTCCAGAGCAAATGTGAATTCTTTCCAGAAACAACATCAGAACCCATTTCAACAGGTTGCTGTATTTGAAAATGAGAGTTTTAACCCTAACAATTCTGAATTTACCAAATCCATTGTGAAAGCAGTGGAAGGTCCAGACTTAGGGGTTGATTCCGATTCGGGCCGGAAAACGTACCGACCGACTCGGAGCTGGAATTCATTCCGACCGACACGTACCGGTGCAGCCCGACCCGCAAAGTATGATGAGAAGCGTGCAAAACCCGACCGACTCGTACGGAACACAAGCCGAACGACCGAGCCGCACGGAAAACAGCAATCCGGCCGGAAAACCACGCGAATCAAACCGACCGACACGCACCCGAAACAATCCCGAACGAAACGTACCCACAAACTCCTACCCGCCAAGTACGATGCAACGCGTGGAAAACACGACCGAGTCGCACGGAGGACAAGCCGTACGACCGACACGCATACAAAACTGCGAGCCGAAGCAACCCAAAACACCCAACCGACACGTACGCAGCATAGAAAACAGCACAAACACAGCGTGAACGACTCGGAGAAGCTCGTACGAGACAACTGCAGGGTCCGACTCGTTCACAAGAACGTCTCCTACATGCACAAAAAGTACAAAGGGAAAACACACAAAAAAGGCCAAACAAGCAATTACAAAGCCAATAAATACTGGGGGGGCAGGGAACAAAGACACACCCACAACTCCACCCATATAAAGGACACAAATCCCTACCATGATCCTTTGCAAATTCAAATTACCTGCCAGCACTCAACAGACAGCAACCACACACCCACAGCTCATCCATCACACAAGCCACACACCATCAGCACCTCAACAAATAGCACCCTCACATACACCCAGCAAAACACACACTCACACACCCTCACCTGCACACCAACACACACATCACTCACCATCACCACCCATCACCATGCCCCCAAAGAAGAATCATAAGTTCCTAGATAGTGAATTGGAAGTCCTGGTAGATGAGATCCTCAGGAGTAGAGCCACAGCTGTTTGGTACACTGGTCCAACAGACACCCATGTCGCAGAAAACCAAGATGTGGGAGAGGATCGTCGACAGGGTGAACGCACAATCACCATGTTTGCGCACAAAGGTAGACATCCAGAACAGGTGGTATGACGTGCGCAGGAGGGTCAGGGAACTGTTGAAGAAGGACTACCTCTTGAGCCAACACACCGGCAGTGGCCCTCCTGCCAAACCAGTATACCTCAGGCCCTGGGAGGAGAAGGTGCGGGCCATCCTACCACCAGTGAGCGTATATGGACTAGAAAACATCCCAGAGCCTGGTGAGTACACAACAAATGTACACAATATTGTGCGACAATACACACACATCACTGTCAAGGGAGAGTCAAACCATGCACCCTTAGCAAATACACACCAACCAGAACAGAATCATCCCAAAATGTGTATGTCAGTCAGATAAACACAACACATGCCATCTCATAGTGATATGTAACTGTGTCATCACATGTACAAACACAACTACAACTACAGCTAGGCAGTGGCACAAATATAACTAACAAACACATCCAGACATGTAGCCACCACTACAACACCACCTCACAGTGAAGCCCACTGAAAGGAAGGAATTCTGTGTATGCTGGGCGAGTCAGTGTAGCCAATAGCATCATGGGAGTCGTAGTGACAGATATTGCCCACCCTCACAATGCGCACATCAACACCACCATGAACCATGCTCACATCACATGGAGTGGAAAACAACTGACAAGATGGCTGACACTGGCTACTGCTGTGGGGAGCACAAGGTCCTGCTGGCAACTGTGCACCAACCAACAGCAGGACACCACTGACTGACATCCTGAAAGACAACTTGCACTCCCTGCAACGGAAACATGTTCCATGGTGGAAAATCTGGCTGGGTGGGAAGGAGGACTGACAGCACTGACCATAGTTACCAGCAGCTCCACTCACACACACCCCTAACACAAACTCCACACAACTCACCTGGGAGAATGCATTGCCTCACACTCCAATCAAATATCCCACAAAGAACCACAATCCTGGGTCATGCTGAGTGAAGCACAGGGACACACATGGGACTTGTAGCAAAACTAACCCCAGGATAACACTGTCAGCCATCTTGTCAGCACAGGCACACAACCCCACAGGAAGCAGAGTCAAAAGGAAGGAAGCATGGGCATGCTGGGAAGGGGGTGGAGGCAATAGCATGATGGGAGTGGTAGTCACAGCTCAACATCCCCCACCCACATGGCCCAGCAAGCTCACACTCAAGCATACACACCTCACAGAGAGTGGAAAGCCCCATCAAAGATGTCTGACACTGGTGCTCTGTTGTGGGGAGCACAAGGCCATGCTGGGAACTGGCCACCAACCAACAGCAGGACACCACTGTCAGCCATCTTGCCATTGCTGTCACACCCACACACAGTGAAGTACACTCAAAAGGAAGGAAGTATGGGCATGCTGGGAAGGGGGTGGAGGCAATAGCATGATGGGAGTGGTAGTCACAGCTCAACATCCCCCACATGGCCCAGCAAGCTCACACTGAAGCATGCACACCTCACAGAGAGTGGAAAGCCCCATCAAAGATGTCTGACACTGGTGCTCTGTTGTGGGGAGCACAAGGCCATGCTGGGAACTGGCCACCAACCAACAGCAGGACACCACTGTCAGCCATCTTGCCATTGCTCTCACACTCACACACAGTGAAGTCCACCCAAAAGCAAGTAAGTATGGGCATGCTGGGAAGTGGGGTGGAGGCAATAGCATGATGGGAGTGGTAGTCACAGATATTGGTCACCCCCACAACTGTCCCATCAACACCACCCTGAACCATGCGCACATCACAGGGAGTGGAAAACAACTGACAAGATGGCTGACACTGGGTACTGCTGTGGGGAGCACAAGGCCCTGCTGGCAACTGTGCACCAACCAACAGCAGGACACCACTGACTGACATCCTGAAAGACAACTTGCACTCCCTGCAACAGAAGCACGTTCCATGGTGGAAAATCTGGCTGGGTGGGAAGGAGGACTGACAGCACTGACCATAGTTACCAGCAGCTCCACTCACACACACCCCTAACACAAACTCCACACAACTCACCTGGGAGAATGCATTGCCTCACACTCCAATCAAATATCCCACAAAGAACCACAACCCTGGGTCATGCTGAGTGAAGCACAGGGACACACATGATACTTGTAGCAAAACTAACCCCAGGATAACACTGTCAGCCATCTTGTCAGCACAGGCACACAACCCCACAGGGAAGCAGAGTCAAAGGAAGGAAGCATGGGCATGCTGGGAAGGGGGTGGAGGCAATAGCATGATGGGAGTGGTAGTCACAGCTCAACATCCCCCACCCACATGGCCCAGCAAGCTCACACTGAAGCATGCACACCTCACAGTTAGTGAAAAGCCACTGCAAAGATGGCTGACACTGGTGCTCAGTTGTGGGGAGCACAAGGCCCTGCTGGGAACTGGGCACCAACAAACAACAGGACACCACTGTCAGCCATCTTGCCATTGCTGTCACACTCACACACAGTGAAGTCCACTCAAAAGGAAGGAAGTATGGGCATGCTGGGAAGTGGGGTGGAGGCAATAGCATGATGGGAGTGGTAGTCACAGATATTGGTCACCCCCACAACTGTCCCATCAACACCACCCTGAACCATGCGCACATCACAGGGAGTGGAAAAGAACTCACAAGATGGCTGACACTGGGTACTGCTGTGGGGAGCACAAGGCCCTGCTGGCAACTGTGCACCAACCAACAGCAGGACACCACTGACTGACATCCTGAAAGTCAACTTGCACTCCCTGCAATGGAAGCACGTTCCAGGGTGGAATATCTGGCTGGGTGGGAAGGAGGGCCGGATGTCAACCAAATACAACCAATGCAGACACCCCAACATTCACATAGAAATGCCCAAATAATGCAGGACAATGTGCTACACCAATATCAACCTCTGACTGTGACAACTTAGGAAAATGCAATGTACAGGCCCGCATCCAGAGGCACAGTCACAACTGTCAGGTGTGTCAACCATTGATGCCTGCAGAAACATAACATACATTGTGTGTGTCTCCCAAAAACAGGTGATGATGGGGACACAGCAGCAGACGCTGAGGAGTCCCCGTCCCAGGCTCAAGAGGATACGGAGCTCACTGGTGTGGAACAGCCTCTGCCCTCCTCGGATGAAGAAGACCTACCTGGCACCTCCGGAGCAAGTCATCATGCAGCACCAGCAGGACCACCAGCTGCACCCCCTGCACTCACCCCTCCAACGACTGTCAACACACATACTACCCCTGCCGACATGGACAGACCAAGGAGCACCACCACCACCAGCATAGGGACCCTGGACGAACCTGGGGCCATGGACACCAACACCACCAACAACCCCCAAGGGGGCCCAGGGTCACCTGTGCGTGCCACCTCAGGTACTGCACGTGTCGCCAGGGGTGGTGGGAGGGGTGGGAGACATAGGTCGCTGATCGCAGAGGGGTCTGGACTGCATGATGACCCACAACTGGTACGCATAGCCGATGCGTACCAGTCCAGCACCGGAGAGCTCAGCCAGGTAGTGGGGCTCCTCAGGGACATTAAACAGCAGCAGGCTGCCCATAATGCCCGCTTGGACTCACACATGTCCCGCGTGGAGTCCAAGTGGGACACACTGCAAGAGATGACGGCGGTGCATATGGACATATTACAATGCCTCCGCCAGATGAGCAGCAACCAGTCAACACCTCCCTGTGTGCCCACAACATCTGGTGCTGAAACAACTGCAACTGCCACAGGGAGGGAGGATGACTCTGGCGGAGAGTCCCCTGCACCGCAGCAGCCTGCACTTGAGGGTCCCCCCAAAGAAGAGGGGTCGTCCGAGGAGGGGCAACTGAGAGGCCGATGGCCATGTGCAACCCCCAGGAAGCCAAAACCTGTTCTGGATAATCACCTTTGTGCGCAAACTGTTCACCCTGTTGACTGCAACACAACTCCCCACATGACATGGGGAGTACCAGTTGGACCAATGTCTCAGATGACTGTGGACTTTATACAGGACATTTCTGCTACCAGGACTTCCAATTCATCTAGGAACTTTGGATTGCAATCAAAATGTACAGCACTCACCATCCTGTGCACTATTCACACACATGTATGACAATAAACACACTAATACACCATACCTGCCTCTGTCGTGATTCCAACGTGGTTTCTGTCATGGAGATGATGACCAGCAAAATTACACTGTGGATGCTAACTGCTACAGCAAGTACAACACAGGCATGTGAGTCATGGCAATGTGACACATATGAGGGAGACACACCACCAGGGCTACACAACAAATACACACCTAGGCCATCTGACTCATTGCCTACACTGATGTTGCCAGGAAATACGGTGCAATGCACAGACACAACACCTATTCACAGTCTTTGTCAACTAGCCCACTGGTGCAGTAAGCAAATGTCAGTCAAATGTGTGACCACAGACAACGTACATCACAAAGTGAAGCACAGGTTTATTACACATTTGCAACATGTTGTAACCACTACAGATGCAAGGTAATCCCACCTGGCAGCGGGCACACAGTCAACAAGTGTAGAAGGAAGGAAGTCCATGGGTGTGGCGCACATCACCTGTAGGGACACGACAGCTACCACCCTGGAAGTCGAATCACGGTGTCGGGGATCACAGTTGACCAAACGACTCTGAAAGTACCCTGTGAAGGACAGAAATGACACACAGTCAAAAGCACTGAAGAACAGGACAGAACTGCAATACTCATGCCCAATACATGTCACAAGATACCCACCCAGAACCAAGTTAGCATGTCAACACTGTTGGGGAATACAGACTACCTGTAAGGACACATCGCTACACGCATACAGTCATGTAGCCCATGGACACACTCAAACAGCACCAGAGCACCACCAACACATATCATGCAAACTCACATCATTGACATGACATCTCTGGATACTCACATTCAGCTGAAGAAGTTGGTGATGAGCTGTGTGCGGACATCACCATCACCATCATCACCATCATCACTGGCATCGTGGTCCAGGCCAGGATCCTCCACAGGCGGCGGATGTTGGTCATCGTCATCCAGGATGAGAGGCAACTCCTTCCGCACTGCCAGGTTGTGTAGCATGCAGCAGACGATGACAATCTTGCACACCTTTGCTGGGGCATATGGGAGGGCCCCTCCTGTCTTGTCCATGCAGCGGAAGCGGCTCTTCAGGAGACCAAATGTCCGCTCAATCACTCTCCTTGTCCGACCATGTGCCTCATTGTAGCGCATCTGGGCTGGTGTCACAGGGTTCCTGAGGGGCGTCAGCAACCACGTCATGTTGGGGTATCCGGAGTCACCTACATACAGACAATTGCACATTAGCTGAGTTGGAAAAGAGGGTGGAACACTACATTGCAGAACACACACAATGGTACAAAGTCAGTACACACCAACAAGCCAGGCACGCTGGTTCCGCATCTGTGACATCATCCTGGGAATGCGACTACTCCTCATCACGTAGGCATCGTGTGCAGAACCGGGGAAACGGGCACACACGTGTGAGATGCTCATATCTGCAAGACAGACCACCAGTGCATTGACCGAGTGGTAGTGTTTGCGGTTCCTGTATGCCTGCTCTTGGGCCTGTGGTGGTACCAAAGCCACATGTGTCCCATCAATGGAGCCAATGACATGCGGCATTCTCCCCAGGGCATAGAAGTCACTCTTCACATCAGTGAGTTGTTGGAGTCTAGGGAAATAGATGTACTGGTTCAGGTATATCAACATAGCCTCCAAAACATCGCGGAGCACACGGCTGAACATGGTCTGTGACATCCCACCAGCAGTCGCCACAGTGTGTTGAAAGGTACCGGTGGCAAAGAAGTGTAGGGCTGCCATCACCTTCACCTTGGGGGTCAGCGCTGTAGGGTATGTCCGGCCAGCTTGCAAATGTGGGGCCAACCGCACCGTCAATACCTCAATCAGCGGCCTGGTGAAGCGGTACCGTCGGATGCAGTCCCGTTCCACCATGGTTGCAAGGTCAGGGAATGGTCTATGGACAGCTGGTGCCCTGCAGTGCATAGGTGAAGAAAGAAAGAGTGTCAGTCACCCCACATATGTGGCATTGAACACACTCAATATCACATGATACATCATTATGAGGCACAAGTACATGATGTGTGCAGTTCCGCAAGGACATGTATGGCACATACATGGCCAACATCTAACATCACAGTTCAACAAGTGGCATCAATAAGTCCCAGCTTGTGCCATGGGATATCATGAGGCCATGTCACAGTTCCCATCTCCTGCTGCCACGTTCCAAACACACCCCACAGTGACATGTGAGGACAGATGTGCCCCAGGCATCACAGCTCAACGACAGGTAGATTCCCAGGGACCCTGTATTGCCACATGGACACTGGCAGGACATGGTGTATCATGAATACACCACATCAAAACAACCATGACCCCCACAGGTAGTGGTCCCTGTTGCCTCGGCAGGACAGACATGGACATCTGTGACACACACACGCACAACATCAAAGTCCATGCACAAACAATGTGGATGTGGAGACTGTCTCCCATTGTGCACATGAAATCAGAGACATTGTAAACACAACATGCACACAGACTGTGGAGGACCATCACTATTGTGCCAATGGGTCACCCTGGGATAAACATACCGTCCCACATGGGACTCAGGGGGTATGTGACATGACATACACATACACCACCGTGAAATGTGACCATGCCACATGCTCAGATATGAACAGTTGCACATCACAGTGGTCATGTACACGAAACACCAAGGATTCTGTCCCCATGAACACGTGCACAGCCTGGGAGTGGCTGCCCCCAAGTGACACCCACAGAACAACATGTTCACCCCCATACACGGAATAGGTAATGCAGCCTTACGTGCCTTAGGATACAGTTTGGACAGGCTGTGGTGTTGTAGGTGTGCCCCTCACTCCCTGGGAAGTATATGTGGCTGGCATATGTTCACCTGTGACAGGCATGGTGAGATATGCCAGTGACTTGTACAGGGACGCGTTGGACAGCAATGGACCGATCGGTGCAATTGGACCACATATCAAAGAAACACGCAGATTACATGTCAGAACACAGGCACACACACATGGCCATTGCATTCAATGTGTGCAGGTACGCGTTGTATCCTGGGTACGCGTTGGACAGCAATGGACCGATCGGTGCGCACACATTGGCCATTGCATTCAATGTGTGCTGGTACGCGTTGTATTCGCAATACGCGTTGGATAGCAATGGACCGATCGGTGCGCACACATTGGCCATTGCATTCAATGTGTGCTGGTACGCGTTGTATTCGCAATATGCGTTGGACAGCAATGGACCGATCGGTGCGCACACATTGGCCATTGCATTCAATGTGTGCTGGTACGCGTTGTATTCGCAATACGCGTTGGACAGCAATGGACCGATCGGTGCGCACACATTGGCCATTGCATTCAATGTGTGCTGGTACGCGTTGTATTCGCAATACGCGTTGGATAGCAATGGACCGATAGGTGCGCACACATTGGCCATTGCATTGTGTGGGTCTGCATTCTGATGGTCACTTCTGTCATTGTGTCATTGATGAATGTTGACAGTGTCAGCCCCCATGGGTGATGTTTGTCTGCACATGGCCAAAGGCATGTCTTATTTGCACTGCACTGTTTGCCTCCCCCAATCTATGTTGCTATGGGACACAAGCACTACTTTGCCACTGATGTGTTTGTTGTTCTGTGACCAGGAATCATCCATGCAGTTTGGCAGTTGCAGCTTTTTCTTTGTCAACACTTACATTTTGGTCACTGTGATGATGGGGGTTTGGACCCCATTGCCACAATGTTCAAAATGTGCTTCAGCTATGGACCCCACACTTACATTTTGGTCACTGTGATGATGGGGTTTGGGACCCCATTGCCACAATGGTCATGGCCTGCTTGCATTGTGGGGGCCACACACATTTATGTGTGGCACATGTGGTAGGGGGTCACATTGTATGTTCAAAGTCATGTTCAGTGTTGTAGGCATTTGACACAGTCTACACACGCTTGTCATGGTGTTGGGGGATGTCTTTATGTTGCATTCTTTATGTTGGTGTGTGCTTGTTGTGTCATGTATTAGCCATCCTGTGAGTGGGGGTGTTGTTGGTGGTAGGCATCCAGCCCCCCATGGGTAGAGGTGGTAGTAGTGGTAGGCATCTGGCACCCCCTGGGTAGGGGTGGTAGTAGTGGTAGGCATCTGGCACACTCTGGGTAGAGGTGGTAGTAGTGGTAGGCATCTGGCACCCCCTGGGTAAGGGTGGAAGTAGTGGTAGGCATCTGGCACACCCTGGGTAGAGGTGGTAGTAGTGGTAGGCATCTGGCACCCCTGGGTAGAGGTGGTAGTAGTGGTAGGCATCTGGCACCCCCTGGGTAGGGGTGGTAGTAGTTTTAGGCATCTGGCACCCCCTGGGTAGGGGTGGTAGTAGTGGTAGGCATCTGGTACACCCTGGGTAGAGGTGGTAGTAGTGGTAGGCATCTGGCACCCCTGGGTAAGGGTGGTAGTAGTGGTAGGCATCTGGCACCCCTGGGTAGGGGTGGTAGTAGTGACAGGCATCCAGCCCCCATGGGTAGAGGTGGTAGTAGTGGTAGGCATCCAGCCCCCATGGGTAGAGGTGGTAGTAGTGGTAGGCATCCAGCCCCCCATGGGTAGAGGTGGTAGTGGTAGTAGGCATCCAGCCCCCCATGGGTAGATGTGGTAGTAGTGGTAGGCATCTGGCACACCCTGGGTAGGGGTGGTAGTAGTGACAGGCATCCAGCCCCCCATGGGTAGAGGTGGTAGTAGTGACAGGCATCGAGCCCCCCATGGGTAGAGTTGGTAGTAGTGGTAGGCATCCAGCCCCCCATGGGTAGAGGTGGTAGTGGTGGTAGGCATCCAGCCCCCCATGGGTAGAGGTGGTAGTAGTGGTAGGCATCTGGCACACCCTGGGTAGGGGTGGTAGTAGTGACAGGCATCCAGTCCCCCATGGGTAGAGGTGGTAGTAGTGGTAGGCATCCAGCCCCCCATGGGTAGAGGTGGTAGTAGTGACAGGCATCCAGCCCCCCATGGGTAGAGGTGGTAGTAGTGACAGGCATCCAGCCCCCATGGGTAGAGGTGGTAGTAGTGGTAGGCATCTGGCACCCCTGGGTAGGGGTGGTAGTAGTGGTAGGCATCTGGCACCCCCTGGGTAGGGGTGGTAGTAGTGGTAGGCATCTGGCACCCCCTGGGTAGGGGTGGTAGTAGTGACAGGCATCCAGCCCCCATGGGTAGGGGTGGTAGTAGTGGTAGGCATCTGGCACCCCTGGGTGGAGGTGGTAGTAGTGGTAGGCATCTGGCACCCCCTGGGTAAGGGTGGTAGTAGTGGTAGGCATCTGGCACACCCTGGGTAGATGTGGTAGTAGTGGTAGGCATCTGGCACCCCTGGGTAGGGGTGGTAGTAGTGACAGGCATCCAGCCCCCATGGGTAGAGGTGGTAGTAGTGGTAGGCATCTGGCACACCCTGGGTAGGGGTGGTAGTAGTGGTAGGCATCTGGCACCCCCTGGGTAGGGGTGGTAGTAGTGGTAGGCATCTGGCACCCCCTGGGTAGGGGTGGTAGTAGTGGTAGGCATCTGGCACCCCCTGGGTAGGGGTGGTAGTAGTGACAGGCATCCAGCCCCCCATGGGTAGAGGAGGTAGTAGTGGTAGGCATCTGGCACACCCTGGGTAGGGGTGGTAGTAGTGGTAGGCATCTGGCACCCCCTGGGTAGGGGTGGTAGTAGTGGTAGGCATCTGGCACACCCTGGGTAGAGGTGGTAGTAGTGGTAGGCATCTGGCACCCCTGGGTAAGGGTGGTAGTAGTGGTAGGCATCTGGCACCCCTGGGTAAGGGTGGTAGTAGTGGTAGGCATCTGGCACACCCTGGGTAGAGGTGGTAGTAGTGGTAGGCATCTGGCACCCCCTGAGTAGAGGTGGTAGTAGTGGTAGGCATCTGGCACCCCCTGGGTAGGGGTGGTAGTAGTGGTAGGCATATGGCACCCCCTGGGTAGGGGTGGTAGTAGTGACAGGCATCCATCCCCCCATGAGTAGGGGTGGTAGTAGTGATAGGCATCTGGCACCCCCTGGGGGGAGGTGGTAGTAGTGGTAGGCATCTGGCACCCCATGGGTACGGGTGGTAGTAGTGGTAGGCATCTGGCACACCCTGGGTAGAGGTGGTAGTAGTGGTAGGCATCTGGCACCCCCTGGGTAGGGGTGGTAGTAGTGGTAGGCATCTGGCACCCCTGGGTAGGGGTGGTAGTAGTGGTAGGCATCTGGCACCCCTGGGTAGGGGTGGTAGTAGTGACATGCATCCAGCCCCCATGGGTAGGGGTGGTAGTGGTGATAGGCATCCAGCCCCCCATGGGTAGAGGTGGTAGTAGTGGTAGGCATCCAGCCCCCCATGGGTAGAGGTGGTAGTAGTGGTAGGCATCTGGCACACCCTGGGTAGAGGTGGTAGTAGTGGTAGGCATCTGGCACACCCTGGGTAGGGGTGGTAGTAGTGACATGCATCCAGCCCCCATGGGTAGAGGTGGTAGTAGTGACAGGCATCCAGCCCCCATGGGTAGAGGTGGTAGTAGTGACAGGCATCCAGCCCCCATGGGTAGAGGTGGTAGTAGTGGTAGGCATCTGGCACCCCTGGGTAGGGGTGGTAGTAGTGGTAGGCATCTGGCACACCCTGGGTAGAGGTGGTAGTAGTGGTAGGCATCTGGCACCCCTGGGTAAGGGTGGTAGTAGTGGTAGGCATCTGGCACACCCTGGGTAGAGGTGGTAGTAGTGGTAGGCATCTGGCACCCCTGGGTAGAGGTGGTAGTAGTGGTAGGCATCTGGCACCCCTGGGTAGGGGTGGTAGTAGTGACAGGCATCCAGCCCCCATGGGTAGGGGTGGTAGTAGTGGTAGGCATCTGGCACCCCTGGGTAGGGGTGGTAGTAGTGACAGGCAGCCCCCCATGGGTAGGGGTGGTAGTAGTGGTAGGCATCTGGCACACCCTGGGTAGAGGTGGTAGTAGTGGTAGGCATCTGGCACCCCCTGGGTAGGGGTGGTAGTAGTGACAGGCATCCAGCCCCCATGGGTAGCGGTGGTAGTAGTGGTAGGCATCTGGCACACCCTGGGTAGGGGTGTTAGTAGTGGTAGGCATCTGGCACCCCTGGGTGGAGGTGGTAGTAGTGGTAGGCATCTGGCACACCCTGGGTAGAGGTGGTAGTAGTGGTAGGCATCTGGCACCCCTGGGTAGGGGTGGTAGTGGTGGTGGGCATCCGGGCCCCTATGTGTATATGTGGCATTGGTGATGGCCATCCCGCCCCTATGGTGCTGCTGTTGCTGGTGTAAGTAATTTCTGCATCCCTCTGTGTGTGTGTGATATGTCGGGTACGTGTAGTTTGTTTTTGTGGTTGGTGTCTGACTTACCTTCTGCGCCGTACGCGTCCGTGCCTGTTCCGGTAGTAGATGTAGAGTATTGGTAGGATCGGCACGATGGGATTCATGGTTGGTTCGTCTCGTTCGTCTTTCTCTTTGCTTCGCCTCGTCCTCGTCGCTGGCGTGTTCGTCTCGTAGCCGTGGATCGTGTTGTGGCACGAATCGGAGCTTATGTGCGCCTCTCCCAGATGCTTTGACGTGCCGTGCGTAGCGACGGGTTCGGCGCGTACGGGAAGCGCATCGTACTTGTCCGGCCGGACGGGGCTGCATTTTGGCTTCCGTGTGACTAGATTCAGCGGTTACGGATCAGGCTCGGTCGGGGAACAAGACCTGGATTGGGTGAGTACGACTGGGTCGGAATCTATGCTGTTGTGCGCATCGTACTTGCTCGTTCGGAATAATGTGCGGATCGGTCGGGAAACAGGCATTCGCATGGCTTTTTTCCCGACCGAATGGTGTTAGGTGCGCCTCCGACCGAGATCGGAATCGGCCCCTGAGTTGTAGGAATTTTAAAAAGAAAAATTACAAATCCAGTTTTAGAAGAATTTGCAGCAAAAATAGGCCCATTTGAGGAAAGTTACCAATTTGCTGTTTGTGATACAGACCTGGCAGGAAAACAATTGTTTTGCAAATTAAACAGCACAGATTACTGTACACCAGATGATGCTAATTTTCAGATTCCTGATGAGGATGTACATTTTAAAATGGCCCAACAAGAGACAGCTGTAGCATTGTTTTCAGAAAGGACAGTTCAAAAATTACCTTCTGATTTGAAAGAAATAATAAACACAGAAATAAGGGAGTTCACAGAGAAGGATGTCAGATTAATAAAATGTGCAGAACATGTCTTATTCAAATTAGAATCAGGTGACATGTATTCAAGAACACCATCAGTTGCAGAAATTTTACCCATAATTGGAGATAAACTGAGAAAAGGATTTTTGATGGAATTGATTGGAAGTTTATGTAACTTTCTGATCACAGGTTCACAGAAACTAAATGAAAAGAACAGATTAGTGCAGGAGATTAATAGCATAACTTTTCTATGTTGTCCCATGGTACCGAATCCAGCCAACACATTTTTTCACATTCCATGTGCTGAAGAATGGCTTACTGTTATTGATTTTTGTCAAGTTCATGTCACAGTGCCATTGCATGAAGATAGTCAGGAGTATTGTCAAAAGAAAATGAATGTCTGGGATACATAATTGGAAAGGGAGGTGGAAAGGTGTCACCAGAGAGAGTGGAAATAATTCACCAGATGAATCCACCTCAAATTCAGAAAGAAGTCAGGAAGTTTTTGGGAATGGTTAGCTGCTGTAGAGAGTGGTTACTAAACCTTTACTGAGGCTGACACCCAAGGATGTGTCTGATCCGCTTCCATTGGACAACAATTGCACAAGAGCATTCCTAGAGTTGAAAGAGAAAAAGTGTTGCGCCCTGGCACTAGGAATGTAAGTTTATTTAAAAGAAAATACACCAATTTGCAGTGAGAGGGAGGGCTGCGCTCTCTCAGTTCCTGTTCAAAAACATGAATGTGTTCAAAGGTCTGTGATGTATTTCCCAATGACCTTTGACCCTAACGTCACAGAAATGCCAGAAAATCAAATGGTTTGTGATGAAACTGAATATGAGTGTCTAGATATCATGAATATATGCATGAAGCCAAGGTTACACTTTAATGATGAACGTCTGATTCAGCCCAACAATGTCCATTTTGTAGATGGCCCATATTTGAAAGGTAACAATGACACATTAAAAGCAGCACATGCTGTGCTCCTTATACATTATGTTGTCAAAGCTTCATGGCTTTCAGTAGTTACCTCAGCCCAAAATTCGAAATTGATTGCCCTTACCATAACATGCGGTATATCTGCTCAAATGGGAGTCACTGTTGTCATGGGAGAGAGAAATGCAAATTCAGTTGCACAAAATTGTGTTCTGTTAGCATATACATTCAATGCAATTTTCACAGGTGAATTAATAGAGGCTCAAGAAAATGTTTCAGAAGCAGAACAACAATGTTGTATCAGAACACATTTTGAGAAAAGTGACAACTGCATAGTAGCAAATGTGTTATTGCAAAAACTGATGCCCAGGTATAGATTGCCAGTTCCTCTGAAATCAGATCATAATGAGGTTTCAAAGATGAATTGTGCAGAACCACAAATTGGACAAGGATTGGATTGTAGCTATCTGCCTAAAGTTTCAAGCAACACAAAGACAGCACAGAGTTACACTTTGCAAAAGACTGTGTTTCAGCATCACTGAAGTGGCTTGAATATATAAATGCAAATGCACTTGTGAAAAACACAGATGAAAAGACTAGCCATTGCTGTGAAGGTCTGACTGATGTGGAGCGTGCAGTTTCTCACCAGATTGCAGCTGCTACACAAGATCTGCATAATGAATGGTGCCAAAACTTTGATCTGAGAGATGCTGTGAAATGGAAAGGCCTGTTCCAAATGATCCTGGCAAAGACTGTTGTGAAATGTGGTGGCCTTCCAAATTGGGTGCATGCCTCTCACACGCGTATGGTCCTGTGTCCCCTGATAAAACAGCTCCTCTTCAAGAAGATATGCCAGCAGTGGTCAAAAGTCCACAGAAGAGGGTCAGTCAAGCTGTAAGGGAACACACAGAGTCTGAAGCAGCACTAGAGAAAACTGAAGTGGCACTGGAAAAGCAAAAAGTGGAAACTGACTCAGATGAAAGCGGTGTCAAAAGGGTGAAAGAGTCAGATGCAGCCTCTGAAGAAGAAATTAGTGCTGTGGGCCTACGAGTAGAGTTAGGAAAAATCTGGCTGAAAGGGTATCCAAAACGTCTGCAGTGGTCCCTTGAAAAATCATTTGCACCAATAACTGAAACATCTGAATCTGATCAAAGTGAAAATAAAAGTGAAAGGCTTGGATTGAAAAAGTGCAAAGAATTGATGGTGCTCTGTCAGAGTTTCTCAGCACCTGAGTGGTCAAATTGCATGGAAAAAGTACAGAATGCCACACTGTTTGAGCCACCCTGATGGCAAGCTGATGACAAAGAGTAAAGAAATGCTGAAACAATAACTGAGAATTGTCAAGAGCTGAAGAGAAAAGAATCTTTGAATGATGAAAGAAAAAGAAGAAAAGAAGAAAAGAAAATAGAAAAGAGAACTGTCCTGTTGAATTTAACTTTTATTATTTTAGTTACTAGTTTTAGAGAAGACTAACAGTTCCAAGAAGCTACTTACAGAACTCTGCACTAAACATTTGAGCTTGGCTATATATGATCTGATTACAGACAAAACTTGCGTTGCCTTAGAAATAGAGGTAAAATTGTTATATGCTCAGCTTTTGCAATAAAAATGTCACTTGCGAGATTAAATAAGTGTGATGATTTACAAATCATTTGAGGTATCATGATTTGTTATCATCAAAGGGTGAGTTGATGGAGCCAGATTTCATCAAGATTAAGCATCGCTCTGTTTTGTGTTTCAGACAGACTGCATTTAAAAAGGCACGCAGATGTTGGTGCAAGTGAAAACACAATGCACATGAAACAAGAAATGAGGTCTAGTCAAATGCTTTTTAAAAGGGGCACTTTTGGTGCATGCAAAGTGAAAGACATGAAATGAGGCCTGGTTAAAATGCTTTCGGTCTGAAATGCTTTCATTTAAAACCATGCTTAATTAATTAATCATGGATCTTTAATGTGTTTAGTTTAGATTTAACATCACCATAGAATGTACATTTCATTTAGAGAATGTTGTTTTTTTTTTTTTACTTTTAAAGTAGCACATAATTGTGCTGAATTAACATGTGTTTTTGCAGTGTAGAGAAACTTGTGATTTCAGTTTCCTCTTAGCTTTGAAGATAAGCATGGAATGTATTCTCTCCTCTCAGCTCCTTTTCCTTGTAATCAACACTCCCTGTTCCCGTCTCAAGAGACTTGGCTTTGTTGCATATTTAGACAATGCATATTCAGTTCATAATACATCTTTCTCATAATGTGTGTTAATTAATCAACCATGCACCAACACTACACGTGGGGCAAACTCATTTTGCATGAAAAGCTATCTAAAACATTAGAGCATGTTGCTATGAGTATGTATTAACTGCTTGCACTTTGAAAATTTGCACTGGTGCATGTTTATGCTATGTTGTACATTGCACATTTTGCATGTGGTGCACAAATAATAGAAAAGCTGCTTTAAATTAATAGCTTTTGCTAGGTAATAATTAATACAGGGTATTAGAATGGTGGGAGGTGAACATAATGGGCTTTACTTCATAAATTAATATTCTTTTGTGTTTGTTTTTACTTTAGTATACATTGGGGCCCACAATAAAAATGGCTGCCTAAGAATCCAGCATGGCTGAGAATTGTTAGCAGTGTGCTGAATGAGAGACGCATGCGCAGAAGATTGTGCCAGCTGCATGAACTGCCAAGTGCCTCAAGTGAAGACACATGGGTCAAGGCCACAATGAACTGTACATTCCTGTCATCGTGCCAATGTACCAGTGTTTGTGGGAGAGTGTCATCCCTGCGTGCAATGTGAAAGCAAGGCGGAAATAGACTGATACATTTTTGACGCTTAGATGTTGCTGTATTGTATAATTATTGATGGTGATACATATGACTGTATTAAGCCTTAACGCTTCCTTTGTTAAAACCGGTATGGGTTGGATTTGCAATGAGAACAGGATGATGAGACCCCTATGTCACCTGTGCTAACCAATCACAGTGCGAGTTTCTACTAAAACTGCAACATTATTAGTGTAGTCAGCCAAGAATTAGAGTATAAAAAATGACGTGTCAGTCTTAGAGGAGAGATGAGGAGGGAGCAGATCTGACCAGACATCATATGGGTTAGGTACGTGAACGTCGCGGGTGCAGCCTGGGAGGAGATTGCGTCCGAGGAGAGACAGAGGGAGGTGGGGGTCTTGCTCATGTTTTTTTCAGAGAGTCCTTGCACGTCATATTTTTGGCAAGGCAGATCACATTTCTCTGTGGTCTTGTGAAGGAGGGGCATTTTCAAGGAGCAGCCTCTCTGTCAGACAATGGAGAGGGAGAGAGACAGATGAACAGACCAGCGAAGAGAGAGCAGCTGAGAGATCAGGACAGGTTTTTTGTCTTATGCATTCATTTCTCTTTATGGGAGATTTTTGCTAATTATTCATTATTGATTAGTCTTGCAAAACTCACTCTTGAATTAAATTTTTTCCTGAACTCTTTAAAGAGTTCTGACTGACATAGAATTAGGGGTTTCCCTTTTCCTTTATGAAGCGCTTTATATCCAATCTATAATATGTTCTGTATTAATTCTATTTTTCCTATTTTTCAATTCTGTAACCTGATTGAAAATTGATTAATGAATAAAGAATTAGAGAAACTTAACTTTTGACTAGAAAATAAAACCCTTTAAAATACTCACAACTCTCATTATTGGCTTAAATATTAATTGCATTTTGATTTTTCATGCTTATGTAAAGTCTCCTGAAGGTGATAACACGGTGGCAAAGGTCCATCACCTTTAAAGCGGTAAACTAGAGGTAAATGATGTTTTGCATTGAGAAATTACCATGAAATTACCGCTGGATCAGTATCAACTGGACATTCAAATAACCCATTCAACTCGTCCGTGCCCCTGTAATCAGTAGTATAATTCACTGTCACATAGATCACAGTGCTGGCTCCGTTCCATCTTACATTTCCCTCTTCCCCCACTGCACAGTTGCACCTCAAGTCCTTTCTCTCGCACCTAATAGTGTACCCTGAACCAGTGTCACCATCAACTAATGGTCCCTCTTTTAGGCAACAAATGCCTCCTGCTCCACGCTCTTGCTTAGTGTGACCCCTACCCCTGTCACTGTTGGCCACAATACAAGAACATAGGCGACCACAGTATGCACCTCCACTAGGTTAGACCGAATTGAAATGCAAAGTACATGTGCGTAGATTCTGTGTTTCTTCAGAGGCACGCCTCTGGTGAGCATTTAGTATCAAAAGGGCAATAAAATGGTGACATGATCTGCTGTTTTCAGTACCTGTACAATCTCAATTATTCCAGTGGACGAAGAAATAACCTAAACATTAATTATCAAGAATCTCGAGGAGCGCTGTTTAATTATTCGTAGGCAGTGCAGCAGTAAAGCTTCCATAAATACAAAAAATACTGACAGCTATTTAACGTTGTTTCATATCTGTACGTTAGGTATTGTGGTCTCAGTTTCCTGCTTGCGCTTTTATGTTACAAAGCTTCTCATTTCATGTATGTATGCAATATCTGAACCAAAAAGTATGTGAAACCAAAGTATCCAAGAGTACTGAACCAAGGTCTCAATTAGGGGTGGGCAGAGTTGGCGTAGCGCCACTATGCGGAGTTATGGAAAAAATTTGTGGGACACGAGCCCACGTCCTGCGGCCAGCCGAGGGTCCGTGTGCCCGGGACAGGGGTCCCTCGTGCCCGGGCAGGCTCCCCGATCTCCCCGGCCTGGCTGGGTTGAGAAGCAGGGACCGGCCCCGGGGCCCGGGTTTCGGGCAGGGCCTGGGGTGTGGGAGCCCCCGTCCAGCGGCCTGCCAAGGGTCCGTCTGCCCGGGACAAGGGTCCCTGGTGCAGAGCCCCCGAGCCCTGCAAGGGCAGGCGGGAGCCCTACAGCAGAGGCTCGGGCGGGCAGATGGGCGTCCTTTCGGTCCCCGCCATCTGGTCGCACCTTTTCCCCTCGGCCATCTGGTCACGCACAATGCTTTCCAATGGGGTGACCAGATGGCCGGGCCGGCCTGGAAGTCCCGATGAGGGCTCGACCAGGAGGTCGGGCGCCTCCACGCCCTAGGTCCCCTCAGTCTCGTGGTGCACACGGGTGCCCAGAAAGAGGGGTAGCTTTCCTCTGGATTACTAGGGGCAGGGTATGCCAGAACACCCCTCCCGGGCTGGGCTGGCGGTTCGGGGACCAGATGGGCTATACCCGGACAACACCTCCCCTCCGTCCGGGGGCTCCCTCCTCCGGCCCGCGGCGTGGCAAAGTGCCCGGGATGGGCTCCATGGGTCCTGGGCAGTCCTCCCCTGGGCGACTGGGCCTGAGAGCTCCGGTGGTCCTCCCCGTGCCTAAGGCCCAGCCGGGGTCCCCAAGCCCCCGGGAAGCGGAGCCCCCGAGCCCTGCAGGGGCAGGCAGGAGCCCTACCATGAAGGCTTGGGTGGGCAGATGCGCATCCTTTCGGTCCCGGCCATCTGGTCGCACCTTTCCCCTCGGCCATCTGGTCACACGCAATGCTTTCCAATGGGGCGACCAGATGGCCGGGCCGGCCTAGAAGTCCCGATGAGGGCTCGTCCGCCTCCCCTATCCCAGCCAGGGCTCCCGGAGGTCGGGCGCCTCTGCGCCCTGGGTCCCCTCCGTCACTCGGTGCGCACGGGTTACCAGAAAGAGGGGTAGCTTTCCTCCGGATTACTAGGGGCAGGGTATGCCGGAACACCCCTCCCAGGCTGGCGGTTCTCAGCCGGGGCCCAGATGGGCTATGCCCGGACAACACCTCCCCTCCGTCCGGGGGCTCCCTCCTCCGGCCCACGGCGTGGCAAAGTGCCCGGGATGGGCTCCATGCGTCGTGGGCAGTCCTCCCACAGGCGTCCGGGCCAGAGAGCTCTGACAGTCCTCCCCGTGCCTAAGGCCCAGCTGGGGTCCCCGAGCCCAGCAAGGGCAGGCGGGAGCCCTACCACGAAGGCTCGGGCGGGCAGATGGGCGTCCTTTCGGTCCCAGCCATCTGGTCGCACATTTCCCCTCAGCCATCTGGTCGCGCGCAATGCTTTCCAATGGGGCGACCAGATGGCCGGGCCGGCCTGGAAATCCCAATGAGGGTTTGTCCGCCTCCCCGATCCCAGCCAGGGCTCCAGGAGGTCGGGTGCCTCCGCGCCCTGGGTCCCCTCCGCCACTCGGTGCACATGGGTTACCAGAAAGAGGGGTAGCTTTCCTCCAGATTACTAGGGGCAGGGTTTGCCGGAACACCCCTCCTGGGCAGGTGGTTCTCAGCCGGGGACCAGATGGACTATGCCCGGACAACACCTCCCCTCCGTCCGGTGGCTCCCTCCTTCGGCCCGCGGCGTGGCAAAGTGCCCGGGACGGGCTCCATGGGTCCTGGGCAGTTCTCCCCTGGGCGTCCGGGCCTAAGAGATTCGGCGGTCCTCCCCGAGCCTAAGGCCCAGCCGGGGTCCCCGAGCCCCCAGGAAGCGGAGCCCCCGAGCCCTGCAGGGGCAGGCGGGAGCCCTACCGCGAAGGCTCGGGGCGGGCAGATGGGCGTCCTCTCGGTCCCGGCCATCTGGTCGCACCTTTCCCCTTGGCCATCTGGTCGCGCGCAATGCTTTCCAATGGGGCGACCAGATGACCGGGCCAGCCTGGAAGTCCTGATGAGGGCTCGTCCACCTCCCCGATCCCAGCCAGTGCTCCAGGAGGTCAGGCGCCTCCGCGCCCTGGGTCCCCTCCGTCACTCGGTGCGCACGGGTAACCAGAAAGAGGGGTAGCTTTCCTCCGGATTACTAGGGGCATGGTTTGCCGGAACACCCCTCCCGGGCTGGCGGTTCTCAGCCAGGGACCATATGGGCTATGCCCGGAAAAACCTCCCCTCCATCCGGGGGCTCCCTCCTCCGGCCCGCGGCGTGACAAAGTGCCCGGGATGGGCTCCATGGGTCCTAGGCAGTCCGGGCACGAGAGCTCTGGCGGTCCTCCCCGTGCCTAAGGCCCAGCCGGGGTCCCCGAGCCCCCGGGAAGCGGAGGCCCCGAGCCCTGCAAGGGCAGGCGGGAGCCCTACCGCGAAGGCTCGGGCGGGCAGACGGGCATCCTTTCGTTCCCGGCCATGTGGTCGCACCTTTCCCCTCGGCCATCTGGTCACGCGCAATGCTTTCCAATGGGGCGACCAGATGGCTGGGCTGCCCTGAAAGTCCCGATGAGGGCTCATTTGCCTCCCCGATCCCAGCCAGGGCTCCAGGAGGTCGGGCGCCTCCGCGCCCTGGGTCCCCTCAGTCTCGCGGTGCACACGGGTTCCCAGAAAGAGGGGTACCTTTCCTCCAGATTACATGGGGCAGGGTTTGCCGGAACACCCCTCCTGGGCAGGTGGTTCTCAGCCGGGGACCAGATGGACTATGCCTGGACAACACCTCCCCTCCGTCCGGGGGCTCCCTCCTCCGGCCCACGGCGTGGCAAAGTGCCCGGGACGGGCTCCATGGGTCCTGGGCAGTCCTCCCCCGGGCGACCATGCCTGAGAGCTCCGGCAGTTCTCCCCATGCCTAAGGCCCAGCCGGGGTCCCCGAGCCCCCGGGAAGCAGAGCCCCCGAGCCCTGCAAGGGCAGGCGGGAGCCCTACCGCGAAGGCTGGGGGCGGGCAGATGGGCGTCCTTTCGGTCCCGGCCATCTGGTCGCACCTTTCCCCTCGGCCATCTGGTCACGCGCAATGCTTTCCAATGGGGCGACCAGATGGCTGGGCTGCCCTGGAAGTCCCGATGAGGGCTCATTTGCCTCCCGCGAAGGCTCGGGGCGGGCAGATGGACGTCCTTTCGGTCCTGGCCATCTGGTCGCACTTTTCCCCTTGGCCATCTGGTCGCGCGCAATGCTTTCCAATGGAGCGACCAGATGGCTGGGCTGCCCTGGAAGTCCCGATGAGGGCTCATTTGCCTCCCCGATCCCAGCCAGGGCTCCAGGAGGTCAGGCGCATCTGCACCTAGGGTCCCCTCAGTCTCACGGTGCACACGGGTTACCAGAAAGGGGGGTAGCCTTCCTCCGGATTACTAGGGACAGGGTACTCCGGAACCCCTCTCGGCCTGGATGCTGCCCCAGCCCGGGGTCTGTCCGTCCCCGGGCCTCCCCTTGCTCGGCTGGGTTGGGCTCCCAGAGGGCCCGTGGAGGGCAGCCCCCCCAACCCGGGCTCCGTCCTCAGTCCTGCCGTGTGGCAGGGTGCCCGGGACGGGGTGTCGCGGGCCCGGGGAGGCTTCCCCTTTGCCTCGAGGCCTGGGAGCCCAGGCTGGGTTCAGGGGCCCGCCGGGCCCTGGGTCAGGTGCTCCATGCCTGGGGCCCGTCCCCCGGCCTGCCACCCCACCAAAGGCCAGGGACGGGGTTCCGTCATACCCGGGGAGCCTCCCCCTGCTTGGCTGGGTTCAGGGGCTCCCAGGGGCCCCGGGGAGGGCGGCCTCCCCACCCCAGGCTCTGTCTTTGGTCCTGCCACATGGCAGGGGGCCTGGGACGGGGTCCTGTGGGCCCGGGGAGGCTTCCCCTTCGCCTCCGGGGCCCGGGAGCCCCAGCTGGGTCCAGGGGCCCGGGGTCAGGTGCTCCAGCCCTGGGCCTCGTCCACTGGCCTGCCGCCCCACCAAAGGCCCGGGACAGGGTACTGTCATGCCCGGGGAGCCTCCCCCTGCTCGGCTGGGTTCAGGGGCTCCCACGGGCCCCGGGGAGGGTGGCCTCCCCACCCCGGCTCTGTGCTCGGTCCTGCCGCGTGGCAGGGTGCCCGGGACAGGGTCCCGTGGGCCTGGGGAGGCTTCCCCTTCGCCTCCAGGCCGGGATCCCCAGCTGGATTCAGGGGCCCCGCCAGGCTCTGGGTCGGGTGCTCCAGCCCTGGGCCCCGTCCCCCAGCCTGCTGCCCTGCCAAAGGCCCAGGACGGGGTTCTGACATCCCCGGGGGGCCTCCCCCTGCTCAGCTGGGTTCAGGGGCTCCCTGGGGCCCCAGGGAGGGAGGCCTTCCCACCCCGGGCTCCGTCCCATGTCCTGCCGCGTGGCAGGGTGCCCGGGACGGGGTCCCGCGGGCCCTGGGAGGCTTCCCTTGCACCTCTGGGCCCGGTAGCCCCGGCTGGGTCCAGGGGCCTCGCCGGGCCCCGGGTCGGGTGCTCCAGCCCTGGGCCCCGTCCCCCGGCCTGCCGCTATGCCAAAGGCCTGAGACAGGGTTCTGTCGTGCCCAGGGAGCCCCCCTCGCTTGGCTGGGTTCAGGGGATCCGTCCGGGGCCCCTGAGGGCCCCGGGGAGGGTGGCCTCCCTACCCCGGGCTCCGTCCTTGGTCCTGCCACATGGCAGGGTGCCCGGGACAGGGTCCCGCGGGCCCGGGAAGGCTTCCCCTGCGCCTCTGGGCCTGGGAGCCCCGGCTGGTTCCGGGGGCCCGCCGGGCCCCAGGTGGGGTGCTCCAGCCCTGGGCCCTGTCCACCGGCCTGCCGCTATACCAAGGGCCCGGAACGGGGGTCCGTCGGTCCCGTGCAGGCCTCCCCCGTTTCGCCTG